>JASDQU010308389.1:34043-54014 GCA_032191745.1 Picea mariana | reverse complement strand
GGATCAATCTATGTATCTCATCTTCCTGATTTGAATCACTAACGTTATCTCCATCCATATCATCATTAATAACTTGATCAACAACTTCAAAATTCTGATCTCAAAGTTCATCTCCCTGTAAAGTAGTTTTTATGCTAGTACTTGGCAAATAACTCTTTGGAGGTTGACACTTTGGGGGCATCGTCTATATATTTAAAAACGACATAGAAAAGTTAGTGTGTATAGAAAATATAAAAATACCGATAAGAAATATTACTAAAACTCATGATATGCTGATTATTATAGAGAATACATTAAATATTGAATCCTCTTACCAAGGGACGATATTCATGACCCCCTTCGACGTGCCCCTTCTCCCTAAAATGTCTTTGGGTTGTTGTTATTAAAAGTCTTCTATTTTGAAAGCCTCTGCAATCATAGCAAGGGAAATAACATTTTCCATTGCCCCTTGCCTCTAATGTCTCTCTTAACCGAGCAAGCTTCCTGTCATTTTCATTCATTGTGACAAATCCTTGTCCTGACAAGTAATTGTCTTACCTACACCTTACCAAACATTAAGTTGTCATTTTTTTATATTTTAGCTAATCCTTTCGATTATGAAATGTTTATTTACAGTGACCTACATCTTTATAATAAGGTCAACATCTTTATAATAAGGTGATCATATGTGTAGAGGATCAACATCATGACGACATAGATAACATCTTTATAATAAGGTCATATGTGTAAAAATGTTTTCTTTATATAATAATGACATATATACCTAACATAAGTTTAGGGTTATTGTTTATGTATCTTATTAGTCCCTGCTAAAGTAGGCAATATAGCAATCGATTGCAAGTAAAATCATTTTGACTTTTGTAAATTTACAAAAATTTTAACAATGTTTTATAATGTTTTTCAATAAATATTTATTAATGAGAATTTTATATATAAATAAAAATATTTTTTTATTTCTAAATATTCAAAATTATATTTTTTGATTGGTCAAAAACTCTGAAGTGACTAATTTCCCCTGGTTGGAGGTGACAATTAACCACAAAACTAAAAAAAATTAAATTATTTGTTTTTTTTAAAAATCCACAAATAGCCACGTATTAATTAAAAGTACAAATAATGATTGATGTTATCGTCATTCTATGTGTAGTAAATGTAAGAATACACTTTGGATTTTGGGAATTTGTTTCATCTCCTAATGATTTGATGATTGTACTTTCTCCACCGTCCAGATGTACACACCCGATCATGTCAACCACAATGTTTAGCCTCGGGTTTCATTTTGCATGCTTAAAAAATGGAAATTCTCGTACTTTGTTTTGCAAAATGTACAGACCCGATCACGTCAACCACAATATTTAGTCTTGGGTTTTGTTTTGCATGCTTAAATAATGGATGATCTCTCGTACATTAATAATTATATATTATATATATCAACATACTATCTTGTCACTAATGCCAACCTACCCATTATTTATTACAATATGTTGAGGATAGCAAAGAATTTATGCGGAAGAGGGAAATGTTATTAATATTTCTCTTAATATATATGCAAAAGAGGGAAATGTTGAGGATAGCAAAGAATTTATGCGGAAGAGGGAAATGTTACAATATATTGCAGCTATTACCCTTGTTGTTATAAACATGAGTTTCCTACCTATCGTATATATACCATAACTTATCATTTGTCAATATAAAATTCAGCTTCAATGTTTTTTTCATGGATATTTCTTCCTTCATTTAATTGAATTAGTAAGTGATAGCCAACCATTAGGTGTGAAAGTATCCCAACCATTATTGTCACTGTTATATTATTTTCATTTTATGCAAGTGTGATCCCTTTTGGGTACTAGGGATGTAACAAGTGGTATCAAAGCTTCAATCAAGATTTGTTGTTGTTTTTTTGTTAGGTCTTAAAAATAAAAGAGAGAATAAAATGACAATCAATTACTATCATTTCACCGATCAGGTTTGAGCTTCAAGAACAATTCCATATCTTTATCAATGAAAAGAGAGAGAGATTATAGCTACAATTGAAGGGAAANAAACCTAGAATATTATGGAATCCACATACCCTTTTCCATAGAATATACTAACTAGATCCAAAAACCAAGGCATGAAATATGGTACTACACATATTATAATATATTATCAAGGAAAAAACAAGCTAAATGAAATTTGGACATTTGAACAAAAATTTACAAGTTAAATGAGTACATCAATAAAAAATAACATACTAACCTTGCAAGCTCAAAATCCGAGCTATGTAGATTGAGAATTGGATTTGTTCAACTGGTGGGTGACGGAAAAAATAAACATCTCAAACAAAAGACAAGAACAGTGTCGCAACTATAGCAATTGTGTCACAAAGTAAAGTCACACATATATAGATCAAATAGTCAACTAGCCGTTAACACCGACCAATGAGATAGGCAAAACTTTTGTTGATATTGCCACGAAAGTTCGTCGCTATAGCCACGAAAATCCTGAATAGATTTAAAAAATATTTTCGTGGATATTGAAACGAATTTGCATGGCAATATCGATGAAAATCCCGCCCTGCTTAAAAAAAAATATGAAACTAGTGGAAGCATGGAAACTTTTCATGGAATAATCCTCCCATATGTAGTAGTGGGGCCCCAAAACGACCCTAGAAGTACAACAAGATGTGATGACATGAAAAAATACAAAATAAGCCATTTGGATTGGGTGAGAGGCCACTTGTGTCCACCTGGAGACTGTGTGGGGCTTCAGACAACCCCATAAGTGTAGAACTCGCAATTATAAAGCAGTACAAAAGAACATGTTGAAAAAAAACGGACACGAGGAGCCAGTTGGAATAGGTGGGTAGTCACGAATATCCACCTGGATCTATCCTCCTCCCTCAGGAATCAATGGTATCCATTGCATTGAGCTCCCCCGTCAGGTGAGGAAAATTCTGTTGGATTTGGCCCTGGGTGAGCCACTTGCCTTGGTGTACGAGTTACCTTGCCTTGACAGCTCGATAAAGCTGGATCGACTGTTAGTGAGTGCCCTTGACCTATGTGTCCACTATCTTATTAGTGGATGTTTGTTCCATGCAGTCAGGGTTGATATTGGTTGGTGTCAGTTGTTCTACGATCTCAGAGGTTTCCAATAATGGGGAAAAATATGGCCGCAGGAGATCCACATTGAATTTTGGATGCAGACCAAGGAAGGGTGGAGTGTTGAGATCAAAATCATTTCTACCCATAGCCTTGGTGATAGTGTAAGGCCCATAACAAAGTGGGTGAAGCTTCCTATGGGGCCTGGTAAGACGCTTGGTCTGCAAATGTAACCAAACTTTGTCACCAACCTAACACTGGTGTGGTACCCTATGTTGATCATGGCGCTACTTGTACTTAGCATTAGATTTCTACAAAATATTGTGGACCTGTTGGAGGTTGTGTTGAATCCTCTCAATGAATATGGCGTCATTTTTTATCATAGACTGATCAGGGGAAGATTTCATCTATGAGGTGGCAAGAGGAAGTGCAACATCAATGGGTCCAAAGGATTGGAATCCCAGACCCACCTAAAATGGGTTATGGCAAGTGGAACTATGGAGAGCCATGTTGTAACTGTGTTGGACATATGGGAGACTCTCATCCCATGTACATGGATGCTTAGAATTGTACATGCGCAGGATGTGCACAATCATCCGATTGACAACCTTTGTTAGGCCATCAGTTTGGGGTTGGAAAGCAGTGGATTTTGTGAGCTTGGTATCCAACAGAGACTAGAGACTCAACCAAAAGGTTCTGAGGAACCTGATGTCTCGGTCGGAGATGATGGTATGTGGTATACCAAAGTGGACCCACACTCATTCGAAGAAAAGATTAGCAGTATCGACCGATGTGACATTCTTCTTACAGGTAGTGAGGATGGTTATCTTCTAAAACCGATCAACGACCACAAACACACAGTCATTTCCTTTCTTGGTGGATGGAAATCCATACATGTAATCCATTGATATGGATTCCCAAGGCTTCTTGGGAATACAAAGAGGGGTGTATAATCCTTTCCCATTTATGGTTGGCTTGGAAATGGCACAGGAAGTGCAAGATCTGATATACTTGTTGACGTCCTGTCGAAGTTTTGGCCAATAAAAATGTTTTTGAAGAAGGAACACAATTTTATCAACGCCAAAATGTCTTTCCACCTGATTGTAGTAGGATTCCCAAATGATATTTTCATGCTCACTTGTAGGAACACAGAGATGGCCCAAGTGGCATACAAGTCAGTCCTGAATGTGAAAATCAGTGACAGTTGCACATGTACCAAAGAGATGATAGGTGGTTGCGAAGTTTGGATCTTGATGATAAAGTTGGGGCCACTCAAATGCTTCATGTCCACAGGAATGGAGCATAGTGGTAAGTGAAGCCATAGGAGGCCCACTGAGGAAGTCAGCGACACGATTGGAGATATCAGTCTTATACTTTATGTTGATATGGAAATGTGGCAGGTAGGTGGACCACTTCTGATGGGGGTCGTTTTGCAATTTCCCTTGGGTCTATATGCACTGCAGAGGCTTGTGATCAGTGTGCATGATCATCTCCTTCCCCATAATGTTTCCATTGATGATAGGATTTTACAATGGAATACATTTCCTTGTCACTAGTGGGGTATTTTCGGATAGTATCAGAGACTGTCTCACTATGGTATGCCACCAGATGCCCGTGTTGAGTGATAATTGCACCCACATCATAGTTTGATGCATCAGTCTCAATCTCGAATGGTTGTTGCAGATCGGGAAAGGAGAGTACTGGAGCTAAGCACAAGCGATGCTTCAGATCATCGAATGCTCATTGTTGCTCCATCCCCCACATGAACTTGGCCCTACCACCGCCCTTATTCACTTAGCTGAGGGCCCATGAAATATGGGAGAATCCTAACATGAACCGTCGGTAGAAATTGGCTAGTCCCAAAAAGCTTTGAATATATGTCAGTGTGGTCGGGGCTATCCAGTCACAGATGACTTGGATCTTAATTGGATCAACATGTACCGCATGCTCATCAACAATGTATCCCAAGTATTGGATCTTGTTCATTCCAAAAGAGCATTTTTCCAAGTTGTCATAAACCTTATGTTGTCGCAGAGTTCTCAAAACCTATTGAATATGTTGCATGTGCTCCTCCCACATTCTGATAAATATGAGGATGTCATCCAAATATACTACCACAAAGGAGTTGGTGAACTGTCTCAATACATCATCCATCCACCTCATGAAATTGGTTGGTGCATTTTTTAAGCCAAAGGGCATGACTAGCCATTCATAGAGACCTTTAAAATTGAAGGTTGTCTTCCATACATCAGTCGATTCGATGGGAACCTGGTAGTAGCTAGACTTCAGGTCAATCCTGCTAAAGAAATTTTATCCCTTGAATTGGTCAAGAAGGTCATCAATCTTGGGAATGGGGTAGAGGTTCCTGAATGTGATTTTTTTTAAGGCTCTGTAATCAATGCAGAGTCACCAAGTCCCATCCTTCTTTTGCACCAGTACAATCTAGATTCCACAAGGGGAGGATTTGGGTTTTATGTGCCCCTTCTGAAGAATCTCTTCGATCTGATGCCAAATTTTTCCATTCTCCATCAACGAACATCGATAGATTGTTCCATTAGGTAGAGGTGCATCAGGGGTCATATCTATTGAATTATTGACTTGGAAATGTGTCAGTACCCTTAGAGGAGATGAGAAGATGTCTATGTATTCTTCCACAATCCCGTCCACTTGTTTCTATTGCAAAGAGAGGCATTGTGTAGAGGCCACGGATGTGGCGGTGACCTTCTGCTTACTGTGAGCACATATCATAAAGAAGGTGAACTTCTCTTTCTGTGAAATTACCTTCATTTCTTAGCAGATATTAAAGAAATAATAGTAGGCAACGCTACCTCTGGAATCCTGTACAATTGTCTACCCAAAGTAATAATAACATTGCAGGGTCTAGACTCATACACAACGTGATGCTTCCAAAAATATGGTTGTCCTAAAATAACATCACAAACTTCAAGGGGAGAAATATCACACAGCACCTCATCTTTGAAAGGCTTGATTTCGTAGGGAAGACGACATTGTTGGTTGACACATAGATCTCTTCCTTGGTGAAGCCAACTGAAGGTGTAGGGCTGTGGGTGTGGTGTCATGGGAAGGTCCAGCTACTTGATGACCTATGCTGAAATCAGGTTCTTCTAACTACCGTTATTGATAATGAAATGAATTGGATCCCCCTTGACCCACATCTACGAGTGAAAGAGGCGTTCCCATTCAACTGGTTATTCTGGGTCACTTTCGTGGAATTTAGTGGTAGCTACAATGGCATTGGGTTCAACATCGATAATTCACTTCCTGCCTTCAGGATTTCACTCGGAATCAGAATCGTCATATGACTCGAAATTCGTCAGCTCAGCCACTAGGGACTACTTGGAGTGACATTCTTCGGTGTTGTTCCAAGTAATTTTATGGTACTCACACCATTTTCCCTTGTCCTTCTTTATCTTCTCATTTCCCTTCTTGTGTTGCATATTGGACTAGTTTTCCTGAGGGTGGCCATCTCAACTTGGTCCTTTTCTATGTGGGTTGGGGCTACCTTTTCCCTGCTTCGGTTGTGAGGGGTTTGCAGATCCAAACTCTCACCTTTTCTACTTAAATTTCTGCTCGATATTGATAGAGTATCTATAAGTCGTGCCCAATGAGGCAATGTCTAGGAACCTCATTTATGTTTGAATGTATCTATGAAAATAGTTGTGGTATTTGAGCATCAGTTGACACTTAGAGTCTTTGATACCCAATCTAGTGGGTAGAGTATGGAAAATATTGGTGAAATCTGGTACTTTCTACTCCCTTTTTTGAGGTAAGGTGGTCCATCTGGTGTACTGGTCCTCATAGCTTCCAACATGGTAGTATTGTTCTTTAATGGCGTCCCAGAAGGAATCCCATCTAGGGGCCACCAAAAACATTTTAGATTCCTCCATGGACCTTTTCTCAAAGTAAGTATCCCACTAGTATTTAACATGGGGAATGACCTTGAGGAGTGCAAAAGTGATTTTTTCCCTATCGAAAAAATTGTGGACCGAAAAATATCCTTCGAGCAGATTCAACCATTTATCTATAGCATATGCATCTATCAATCCTTCAAATAATGGAATATCAAAATTTACCTGTACCTTGAAGTGGGTTGCATGGCTGCTTGATGAAGATGCTTCTCCTCTAGGCAGTCATCGAAGGATCTGCGTGAAGTTTTCCATCATTTCCTTCCTTTGTCATGTGAGGGATTCCTCGTGCAACATTTTAATAGGATATCCTCCTCCATCATATTTATTTTTGTCCCCCATGGATTGTTTTCAGGCTCGGCGCGACCAATATTATAATGGATTGATTTGTTCAAGTCCCAACTTCTTGTACCCAGATCTTTTCAGGGACATGCACAAAGATAAATAAATGAAGAGTAGACCGCTCTGATACCACGGATTCAGATTATGGGTGGAATGAAATTATTAACAGACTGAATACAATAAACACATAGATATGAATAATAACACAAACATCCAGTAAAAAATATCTTCTATTAAATAATGAAATAGGTTGAAACTATAAAATTGTAGAACTAAACCACTTGCTTGAATGGTGGTAGTTATCTCTGAGAAGAGATCTGGATGCTACGCGCTTCCGTCTCAGCATAATGGATTACAATGAGGCTCCAGAGGCCCTTTTGATATTACTCATGAATGCCAAAACCCTAGACATCCAAAAACCTAACCCTAGAAGATAAAACACCAAACATCATGTGGGCCCTATGGGTAAGTTGGTGTACTTTGGTACCTCAACTTCCAAGGATCATAAATTTTGCATATGACCTATGTTTTAGGCACATGATAGCCAATTGGAAAGGCCTTTCAGAGAACTACAGATTTAGTTGTCAAATTCTGACTCTGTATATAGTTTGATTGTGGAAATCCAAAACAACAACGTTTAGGGTCCCAAAACGGCCCTGGAAGTACAACAAGATGTGTTGACATGAAAAAATACTAAATAAACCAGTTGGATTAGGTGAGATCCCACCCATATCCACCTGGAAACTGTGTGGGGCTTCAGACATCCCCAGAAGTGTAGAACTCACAATTATAAAGCAGTACATTAAAATTTGTTGAAAAAAAATGGACACAAGGATCCAGTTGGAATAGGTGGGTAGCCACCAATATCCACTTTGATGAATCATCTCCCCTTTGGAAGCAATTTTATCCATTGCATTGAGTTCCCCCATTAGGCGAGGAAACTTCTACTAGATTTGGCCCCAGGTGAGCTACGTTCCTTGGTGTAGGATTTGTCCTTCCTTGACAACCCAATAAAGTTGGATCCATTGTTTACGAGTGTCGTTGACCTGTGTGTCCACTATCTAATCAGTGAATTATTTTTCCATGCAGTCAGGGTTGAGTGTGGTTGGTGTCAACTGTTATGTGATCTCGGAGGTGTCCAATAATGAGGGAAAATATAGCTGAAGGAATTCCACATTGAATATTGGATGCAGACCAAGAAAGGGTGGATTTTTGAGCTCAAAATAATTGCTACCCACAACCTTGGTGATAGTGTAAGGCCCATAACGAAGTGAGTGAAGCTTCCAATGGGGCTCAATGAAACGATCCTTCTACCAATGTAACCAGACTTTGTCGCCGACCTGAAACTGGTGTGGTACCCTATGTTGATCATGGCTTTTCTTGTACTTAGCATTGGATTTCTGCAAAATATCCTAGACCTGTTGGCGGATGAGATGAATCCACTCAATGAATCTGGTGGCTTTGTCGATCACAGACTTATTAGGGGAAGAGTCTGTTTGTGCAGTGGCAAGAGGAAGTGAAACATCAATGGGTCCCAAGGGTTGGAATCCCAGACCCACCTAAAATGGGATATGGTTGGTGGAGCGATGGAGAGCCTTGTTGTAACTGTGTTGGACATATGGGAGACTCTCATCCCATGCACATGGATTCTTAGAATTGTACATGCGCAGGATGTGCACAATCATCTGATTGACGACCTCTGTTTTTCCATTGATTTGGGGGTGGAAAGAAGTGGATTTTTTGAGATTGGTGTCCATCAGAGACTAGAGACTTGACCAAAATGTGTTAAGCACCCTACTATCTCAGTTAGAGATGATGGTATTTGGTATCCCAAAGTGGACCCAAACTCGTTCGAGGAAGAGCTTAGCAGTAATGGTCGTTGTGACATTCTTCTTATAAGAAGTGAGGATGGCCATCTTCAAAAACCAATCAATGACAACAAACACACAATCATTTCCTTTCTTGGTGGATGACAAGAGAGACCTGTAATCTATTGACATGGATTCCAAAGGTTTCTCAAGAATAGTAAGAGGCGTGTATAAGCATTGTTTCTTGATGGTTTGCCTAGAAATGGCATGGGAAGTGCAAGATCTGATATACATGATAGCATCCTGTTGAATTTTTGGCCAATAAAAATGTTTCTGAAGAATGACCACAGTTTTCTCCATGTCAAAATGTCCTGCCACCCGACTATAGTGGGCTTCCCAAATCAAATTTTCACGCTCACTTGTAGGAACACAGAGATGACCCAGGTGGCATAAGAATCTATCCTGAATGTGAAAATTAGTGACAAATTCACCTGTACCCAAGATCTGATAGGTGGTGGTGAATTTTGGATCTTGTTGATAAATTTGGGGCCACTTAGATGCTTCATGTTGACAGGAATGGAGCACAGTGGTGAGTGCAGCCACAGGAGGCCGAATGAGGCAGTCAGTGACACGATTGGATAAATCGGTCTTACACTTTATGTTGATATGGAACTACTGCAGGTAGGTGGACCACTTCTTATGGCATTCGTTTTTCAATTTCCCTTGTGTCTGTATGAACTGCAGAGGATTTTGATCAGTGTTTAGGATCGTCTCCTTCCTCAAAATGTAATGTTTCCATTGACGACAGGCTTGTACAATGGAATACATTTTCTTGTCATAGGTGGGGTATTTATGGATAGTATCAGAGAGTGTCTCACTATGGTATGCCACCAAATTCCCATGTTGACTAAGAACTTTTCCCACAGCATAGTCAGATGCATAAGTCTCAATCTCAAATGGTTGTTGCAGATCAAGAAAGGAGAGTACTGGAGCTTAGCATAAGCGATGCTTCAGATCATCAAATTCTCATTTTTGATCCTTCCCCCACACGAACTTGGCTCTACTAGTTCCCTTGGTCACCTGGCTAAGGGCCCATGCAACATGGGAGAATCTGAACATGAACCGTCGGTCGAAGTTGGTTATTCACAAAAAGAACTAAATCTCGATTAGTGTGGTTGGGGTTGGCCAGTCACGGATGACTTGGATCTTAGCTGGATCAACATGTACCCCATTCTCATCAAAAATGTATCCAAAGTATTGGACCATGTTCATTCCAAAAGAACATTTTTCCAATTTGGAATAAAGTTTGTGATGTCGTAGAGTGATCAAAACCTGTTGAATATGTTGTATGTGTTCCTCACCCTTTCTACTAAAGATGAGGATGTCATCCAAATATAATACCACAAAGGATTTGGTGACGGGTCTCATTACATCATCCATCAGCCTCATGAAAGTGGTTGGTGCATTTGTTAAGCCAAAGGGAATGACTAGCCATTTGTAGAGACCTTCGTTAGACTTGAAGGTTGTCTTCCATACTTTAGTGGGCTTGATGGGAACCTGGTGGTAGCCAGACTTTAGGTCAATCTTGCTGAAGAAATTTCCCCCCCTTGAGTTGTTCAAGAAGTTCATCAATCCTGGGAATGGGGTAGTGGTTCCTGACTGTGATTTTGTTTAAGGCTCTGTAATCAATGCAAACTCTCCAAGTCCCATAATTCTTCTACACCAGTACAATTGGGCTTCCATAAGGGGAGGAGCTAGGTATGATGTTCCCCTTTTGAAGAAGCTATCAGATCTGACGCATGATTTTGTCATTCTCATCAGCAAGAACCGATAGACTTGTCCATTAGGTAGAGGTGCATTGGGGGTCATATCAATTGGATGCTTGACTTGGCAGTGTGTCAGTACCCCTGTAGGTGATGAGAAGATGTCTCTATATTCTTCCACGATCCCATCCACTTTCTTCTGTTGCAAACATAGGAATTGTGTAGAGGCCACAGATGTCTCTAAAACCTTGTGCTTAGTGTGAGCATTGATCACAAAGAAGATGAACTTCCCGGTTTATGAAATGACCTTACTGCATTTCTTAGTAGATATTAAAGAAATAGCAGTAGGCGACGCTACCTCCAGAATCCTATACAATTGTCTACCCAAAGTAATAATAACCCTGCAGGGTCTAGACTCATACACAATGTGATGCTTCCACAAATATGTTTATCCTAAAATAATATCACAAACTTCAAGGGGAGAAATATCAAACAATACCTCATCTTTCAAAGGCTTGATGTCGTAGGGAAGACGACACTGTTGGCTGACACAAATATCTCTTCCTTGGTGAAGCCAGACGATGGTGTAAGGTTGCGGGTGCAGTGTCGTGGGAAGTTCTAGTCTCTTAAAAAACTCTTCTTAAATTAGGTTCTTCTGACTACCTCTATCGACAATTAAATGAAGCAGATCCCCCTTGACCCAAATATGTGAATGAAAGTGGCGTTCCCCTTCCTCTGGTTCTTCTAGTTCGCTTGGTCGGACTTTAGTGGTAGCGATAGTGGAACTGGGTTTAGCATCGATAATTCGTTTCTCCTTTAGGATTTGACTCAAAATCAGAATCGGCATCTAACTCAGAAGCCTTCATCTCGGCCTGGAGGGACTACTTGGAGCGACATTCTTCGGTGTTGTGCCAAGGACTTTTATGGTACTCACACCATTTTCCCGTGTCCTTCTTTGTCTTCTCATTGCCCTTCTTGTGTTGTGGCTTGGAATGGTTGTCTTGAGGGCATCCATCTTGACTTGGTCCCTTGTTGTGTGGGTTGGGGCTACCTTTTCCCTGCTTCTTCTATGAGGGATTTTCATATCCAAACTCTCACCTTTTCTTCTTAAATTTTTGCTCGATCTTGAATGTGTATGTATAAGCCATGCCCAATGAGGCGATGTCCAAGAAATCCATTTTTTTTTTAATGTATCTATGCAAAAAACCATGGTATTTGAGAACCACTTGATGCTTAGATTCTTTGATACCCAATTTGTTGTGTAGAGTATGGAAAATATTTGTGAAATCTGGTACTTTCTGGCATCTTTCTTGACGTAGGGTGCTCCATCTGGTGTACTAGTCCTCGTAGTTTCCAAAAGGGTAGTATTGTTCTTTAATGGCATCCCGAAAGGAATCCCATGTAGGGGCCACCAAAATAATTGTATATTCCTCCATGGCCCATTGCTCAGAGTAAGTATCCCACCAGTACTTAACATGGGGAACGGCCTTGAGGAGTGCAAAAGTGAATTTTTCCCTATCGAAAAAATTGTAGACCGAAAAATATCCTTCGAGCATATTCAACCATTTATCTACACCATACGCATCTATCAGTCCTTCAAATAATGAAATATTAAAATTTACCTGTACCTTGAAGGGGGTTGCATGGCCACTTGATGCAAATGCTTCTCTTCTGGGAAGTCATCGAAGGATATGCATGAAGTTGTGCATCATTTTGTTCCTTTTTCGCGCTAGGGCTTCCTTGAGCAACATTTTAATAGGATCTCCTTCTCCATCATATTTATTTTCATCCCCCATAGGTTGTTATCGAGATCGGCATGGTTGATCTTCTAATGGATCGATTAGTTCAAGTCCCAAATTCTTGTACCCAGATCTTGTCGAGGACATGCACGAAGAAAAATAAATGAAGAGAAGACCGCTCTGATACCACTGATCTGGATTTAGAGGAAGAACGAACTGATTAATAGACTGAATACAATAAACATAGAGATATTAAGAATAACACAAATATCCAGTGAACAATATCTTCTATTAAATAATGAAATAGGTTGAAACTATAAAACTACAGAACAGAAACACTTGCTTGAATGGTGGTAGCTATCTCTAAGAAGAAATGTGGCTTCTAAGCGCATCCGTCTAAGAAGAATGGATCACAATGAGGCTCTAGAAGCCTTTTTGATATTACTCATGAATTCCAAAACCCTAGACATTGAAAAACCTAACCCTAGAAGGTGAAATGCCAAAAGTCATGTGGCCCCTATGGGTAAGTTGGTGTAATTTGGTACCTCAACTTCCAAGGGTCATAACGTTTGCATACAACCTCCGTTATAGGCATGTGATATCCCATTGGAAAGGTCTTTCAGAGAGCTACACATTCCACCACCAAACTCTGACTTTATCTACCATTTGACTGTGGCAAGCCAAAAAAAAAAAATGTTTAGTGCCCCGAAATGGCCCTAGAAGTACAACAAGATGTGCTAACATGAAAACATAATAATCCATTTGGATTAGGAGAGAGGCCACCCATATCCACCTGGATTTTGTGTGAGGCTTCAAACAGCCCTAGAAGTGTAGAACTCACAATTATAAAGCAATACAGAAGAACGTGTTGAACAAAAATGGACATGAGGATCCAATTAGAATAGGTGGGTAGTCACCAATATCCACTTGGATCAATCTTGCCCCCTTAGGAAGAATGCTCTCCATTGCGTTTATTTCCCCCATCAGGTGATGAAACTTCTACGGGATTTGGCCCTGGGTGAGACAATTTCCTTGGTGTAGGAGTTGGCCTGCCTTGACAACACGATAAAGCTGGCTCCGTTGTTGGCGAGTGCCCTTGACCTTTGTGTCCACTATCTGATCAGTGGATGCTTGTTCCATGCAGTCAGGGTCGAGCTCAGTTGGTGTCAGTTTTTCTATGATCTCGTAGGTCTCCAATAATGGGGGAGAATATGGCTGACTGAGGTCCACATAGAATACTTGATGAAGACCAAGGAAGGGTGGAGTGTTGAGCTCAAAAGCATTGCTACCCACAGCCTTGGTTATAGTGTAAGGCGCATAACAAAGTGGGAGGAGCTTTTTATGGGGCTCGGTGAGATGCTCCTTCTCCAAATGTAACCAGACTTTGTCGCCAACCTGAAACTGGTGTGGTACCCTGTGTTGATCATGGTGTTGATTGTACTTAGAATTGGATTTCTACAAAATATCCTGGACCTGTTGGTCGATGTGCTGAATCCACTCAATGAATCTGGTGTCTTTGTTGATCGCAGAATGATCAGGGGAAGATTTTTTCTGTGTGGTGGGAAGAGGAAGTGAAACATCAATGGGTACCAAGGGTTGGAATCCCAGATGCATCTAAAATGGGCTATGGCTGGTAAAACTATGGAGAGCCCTATTATAATTGTGTTGGACATATGGGAGACTCTCGTCGGATGTACGTGGATCCTTAGAAGTGTACATGTGCAATATGTGCATAGTCATCCGATTGACGACCTTTGTTTGGCCATCAATTTGGGGTGGAAAGCAGTGGATTTCGTGACCTTGGTGTCCAACAGAGACCAAAGACTCAACCAAAAGGTGTTGAGAAACCTGTTCTCTCAATCAGAGATGATGTTCTGTGGTATCCCAAAGTGGACCCACACTCGTTCGAAGAAGAGCTTAGCAGTATTGTCTGCTCTAAAATTCTTCTTAAAGGAATTGAGGATGGCCATCTTTGAAAACCCATCAACCACCACAAACACACAGTGATTCCTTTCTTGGTGGATGACAAGCCAGACATGTAATCCATTGAGATAGATTCCCAAGGATTCTCAGGAATACAAAGATAGGTTTATAATCCTTGATTCTTTATGGATGGCTTGGAAATGGGACAGGAAGTGCAAGATCTGATATACTTGTTGACATCCTATCCAAGTTTTGGCCAATAAAAATGTTTCTGAAAAACAACCACATTTTTCTCCACGCCAAAATTTCATGCCACCCGATTGTAGTGGGCTTCCCAAATCAGCTTTGCATGCTCACTTGTAGGAACATGGAGATGGCCCAGGTGGCATAAGATTTCATCTTGAATGTGAAAATCAATGATAGTTGTGCCTGTACCCAAGAGTTGATAGGTGGTGGAGAAGTTTAGATCTTGTTGATAACGTTGGGGCCACTCAGATGCTTCATGTCCATAGGAATGGTGCACTGTGGTGAGTGCAACCACAAAAGGCCCACTAAGGCCATCAACGACATGATTGGAGATACTGGTCTTATAATTTGTATTGAGATGGAACTGTTGCAGGTAGGTGGACCACTTCTGATGGTGATCATTCTACAATTTCCCTTGTGTATGTATGAACTATAGAGCCTTGTGATCAGTGTGTATGATCATCAACTTCCCCAAAATGTAATGTTTCCATTGACAACATGCTTGCACAATGGAATATATTTCCTTTTCATAGGTGGTGTATTTCTGGATAGTATCAGAGAGTGTCTCACTATGGTATGCCACCAGATGCCCATGTTGAGTGAGAACTGCACTCATAGCATAGTCAGATGCATCAGTCTAAATTTCGAATTGTTTTTGCAGATCGGTCAAGGAGAGTACTAGAGATGAGCACAAGCGATGATTTAGATCATCGAATTATCATTGTTTCTCCTTCCCCCACATGAACTTGGCCCTACCACCTCCCTTGGTCACCTGGCTAAAGGCCCATGCAATATGGGAGAATCCCAACACGAACCATCGGTAGAAGTTGGATAGTCCCAAAAAGCTCTGAAGCTCGATTAGTCTGGTCGGCGCTGGCCAGTCACAAATGACTTGGATATTAGGTGGATCATCATGTACCCCATGCTCATCAACAATGTAGCCCAATTATTGTACCATGTTCATTCCAAAAGATCATTTTTCCAAGTTGGTATAAATCTTGTGTTGTTGTAGAGTGCTCAAAACCTATTGAATATGCCTCATGTGCTTCTCCCACGTTCTGCTAAAGATGAGGATGTCTCAATACATCAAAGGAGTTGTTGAAGGGTCTCAATACATCATCCATCAACCTCGTGAAAGTGGTTGGTGTGTTTGTTAAGCTAAAGGGCATGGCTAGCCATTCATAGAGACCTTCTTTAGAATTGAAAGTTGTCTTCCATACATCAATTGGTTCGATGGGAACCTGGTGGTAGCCAGACTTCAGGTCAATATTGCTGAATAAATTTTCCCCCTTGAGTTGGTCAAGAAGGTCATCAATCTTGGGAATAGGGTAGTGGTTCTTGACTATAATTTTGTTTCAGGCTATTTAATCAACACAAAGTCACCAAGTCTCGTCCTTCTTCTGCACCAGTACAATCAGGATTTTGCAAGGGGAGGAGTTGGGTATGATGTGCCCATTTTGAAGAATCTCTCAAATATGACACATGATTTCTTCATTCTCCATCAGCGAGCACCAATAGATTGGTCCTTTAGGTAGAGCTGCACTAGGGATCAAATAAATTGTATGCTTGAATTGGAAATGTCTCGGTACCCCTGTAGGTGATGAGAATATGTATTTGTATTCTTCCATGATCCCATCCACTTGCTTCTGCTACAAAGAGAGGTGATGTGTAGAGGCCACGGATGTGGTGGCGACCTTCTTCTTACTGTGAGCACAGATCAAAAGAAGATGAAATTCCTGGTCTGTGAAATGACCTTACTACATTTCTTAGTGGAGATTAAAGAACATCACAAAATTGTACAATTGTATACCCAAAGTAATAATAACACTTCGGGGTCTAGACTCATACACATCGTGTTGCTTCCACAAATATGGTTGTCCTAAAAGAACATCACAAAATTCAAGGGGAGAAATATCACATATGTACCTCATCTTTGAAAGGCTTGATGTTATAGGGCAGTGAACATTGTTGGCTAACACAGAGATCTCTTCCTTTGCGAAGCCAGTCGATGATGTAGGCTTGCGGATGAGATGTCATGGGCAGGTCCAACCTCTTAACGACCTTTGCTGAAATCAGGTTCTTCTGACTACCACTATCAACAATGAAATGAAGCAGAGCCCCCTTGACCGACATCTGTGAGTGAAAGAGGCGTTCCCCTTCCTCAAGTTTTTCTGGTTCGCTTAGCTAGACTTTGGTGGTAGCGACAGTGGCACTGGTTTTAGCATTGATAATCTGCTTAGCATCCTCAAGATTTGACTCGGAATCGGAATCGGCCTCTGAATCCAAAGCCTTCAACTTGGCCATGAGAGACTTCTTGGAGCGACATTTTTCAGTGTTGTGCCAAGAAATTTTATGGTACTCAGACCATTTTCTTGTGTCCTTCTTTGTCTTCTCATTGCCCTTCATGTGTTGCAGCTTGGATTGGTTGTCCTGAGGGTGTCCATCTCGATTTGGTCCCTTGCTATGTGGGTTGGGGATTCCTTTTCCCTGCTTTGGCTGTGAGGGGTTTGCAAATCCAAACTCTCTCCTTTTCTTCTTAAAGTTTTTCTCGATCTTGACAACGTATCTATAAGCTGTGCCCAATGAGGCGATGTCTAGGAACTCCATTTATGTTTGAATTTATCTATGCAAAAATCTGTGGTATTTCAGCACCATATTACACTTAGAGTATTTGATATCCAATTTGGTGTGTAGAGTATGGAAAATATTGGTGAAATTTGGTAATGTCTGGTCCCTTTCTTGACGTAGGGTGGTCCATCTGGTGTAATGGTCTTGATAGCTTCCAACAGGGTAGTATTGTTCTTTAATGGCATCCCAGAAGGAATACCATGTAGGGTCCACAAAAAAAATTGTATATTCCTCCACATCCCTTTGCATAGAGTAATTATCCCACTAGTATTCAACATGGGCAATGGCCTTGAGGAGTGCAAAAGTGATTTTTTCCCTATAAGAAAAATTATGGACCGAACAATATCCTTCGAGTAGATTCAACCATTTATCTATAGCATCAGCATCTATCAGTCCTTCAAATAATGGAATATCAAAATTTACATGTACCTTAAAGGGGGTTGCATGGCCGCTTGATGAAGATGCTTCTCTTGTGGGCATCCATCAAAGGATATACATGAATTTGTCCATCATTTCATTCCTTTGTCACGCGAGGGCTTCCTCGAGAAACATTTTAATAGGATATCCTACTCCATCATCTTTCTTTCCGTCCCCCATGGGTTTCCGTCGGGATTAGCATGAGCGATATTGTAATGGATCAATTCGTACGAGTCCCAACTTCTTGCACCCATATGTTGTCAGGGACATGCATGTAGAAAAATAAATTAAGAGAGGACCGCTATGATACCATTGATCCAGATTTAAGGGGGGGAACAAACTGATTAATATATTGAATACAATAAACACAAAGATATGAAGAATAACACAAATATCCAGTGAACAATATCTTCTATTAAATAATGAAATAGGATGAAACTGTAAAACTGCAGATCTAAAACACTTGCTTGAATGGTGGTAGCTATCTCTGAGAGGAGATGTGGCTCCTATGCACATTCGTATGAGAAAAATTAATTAATATGAGGCTCCAGAGGCCTTTTTGATATTAATTGTGAATGTCAAAAACCTAACCCTAGAAGGTGAAACGCCAAAAATCATGTGGGCCCTATGGGTAAGTTGGTGAATTTCATGCCTCAACTTCCAAGGGTCATAAATTTTTCATACGACCTCCATTTTAGGTGCGTGATAGCCCATTGGAAAGGTCTTTCAAAGAACTACACATTATCTCTTCAAACTCTGAATCCATCTACATTTTGACTGTGGTGAGCCAAAAAAACAACGTTTAGGGCCCCAAAACGGCCCTGGAAGTAAAACAAAATGTGTTGACATGAAAACAATCAAATTAAGCCAGTTGGATTAGGCGAGAGGCCACCCGTATCAACCTAGAGACTGTCTGGGGCTTTAGATAGACCCATAAGTGTAGAACTCACAAATATAAAGCAGTATAGAAGAACATGCTAAACGAAAATGGACATGAGGAGCCAGTTGGAATAGGTGGGTAGCCACCAATATCCACCTAGATCAGTGTGAGAGTTGCGGACCTGTGGAAACTACCCACATAATATCATCATTAACTGAATGGGAATGATGACCATTTTGTGTGTTAGTTGGATTAGGATCGCAACTCTGGTTATAGTCTTTCAATAATTTGTCTCATCTAACTTTCGTATAGTATAGGATATTAGAATTGAAATTTCACATTTACTCTCCACCCACAACCGAACCAAACATGCACTCCATTTGCTATATTTTCTACTCAGCTTTGTCCATAAAGCTAAGATATATGGGGCAATGACACAACAATGTTGAGGGAGAAATAAATGCAATACCAATTAACCACTTTCTCTCCTCTTTATTGTGTTTGCCACCATTAATAACTACGCACTATATGGGGCGAGAGCAATGAATGAACTACCCACTCACCACTTTCTCTCCTCATTATTGTATTTCTAGAATTGGAAGAACACGTAAAATTCATACTCAACATTTTCTACAGATCTATGGAGATATGAACAAAGAAAATTCTTGCAGACACTGACGACTAATATTACCAAGGCAGCGGAACTAATGAATTAGACCTTGCATGAGGTTTATTCATATAGGAAGTTGGCATGGATGTTGACCTCGCAACAGCTCGCCCATCGCAAAATGCCAAGCATGTGGGATCCCCAATTGAGATCAAATTAGGGGAGAAATTGATACCAAAATCGAAGACAAAAGCAATGGCAAATCCTTATCGCGTTGGATTGCACTCAAAATTCTATCAACCCAATCTGGAAAATTCTATCACAGTTATACATGCCATTTGAGGCTATAATGTATAGAGTCCAATCGTTGAAGATTCAAAGAAATTTTTGACATACATCATTATTTCTCAATGCCAATAAACGACTTATAATTTGCCGACTCTACTAGTTATCAAAATCGAATGGATGACTTGTAAATTGTCGATCTACTAGTTGAGAAATATTTTATTTAAAAACTACGACGAACTTTTGTATTATACTAATTTTTAAATCAATTTTTAGGCAATAGTCATGTATGATCAGTGGGCAATAGTTTTGTCCTCAGTTAGTAGG
>JASDQU010308389.1:16943-33993 GCA_032191745.1 Picea mariana | reverse complement strand
GAAGATTCCTCCTCTAGAATGTTCTTAGGTGATGGTAGCACTATATAAAGGGGTTCAAGCAATGTAATGAGACATGAAGAGAAGTATTGTATTTGGAGCGGTAGCTCAATAGGAGGATGCCCCCTCGAAGAGGCAAGTGAACAGGAGAGGATCCCTTCCATAATAGGATCCATTGCATGGTGTTGCCCTACCTCAAGGGTTTGATATAATAAAGTTGTGGTTTTTCTATATTGTTCTTCTATATTTGTTGTGGTGCTTTTGTATTCAGTCTTTGGTTCTTAACACAGATGAATTGGATCTTAGTTGGATCAACATGTACCCCATGCTCATCAAAAATGTATCCAAAGTATTGGACCATGTTCATTCCAAAAGAGAATTTTTCCAATTTGGCATAAAGCTTGTGATGTCGTAGAGTGCTCAAAACCTGTTGAATATGTTGTATGTGTTCCTTGCCCTTTCTACTAAAGATGAGGATGTCATCAAAATATACTACCACAAAGGATTTGGTGATGGGTCTCAATACATCATCCATCAGCCTCATGAAAGTGGCTGGTGCATTTTTTAAGACAAAGGGAATGACTAGCCATTCATAGAGACCTTCGTTAGACTTGAAGGTTGTCTTCCATGCATCAGTTGGTTTGATGGGAACCTATTGGTAGATAGACTTTAGGTCAATCTTTCTGAAGAAATTTTTCCCCTTGAGTTGTTCAAGAAGTTCATCAATCCTGGGAATGGGGTAGTGGTTCCTAACTATGATTTTGTTTAAGGCTCTGTAATCAAATGCAGACTCTCCAAGTCCCATAATTCTTCTGCACTAGTACAATTGGGCTTCCACAAGGGGAGGAGCTAGGTATGATGTGCCCCTTTTGAAGAATCTCTCAGATTTGACGCATGATTTCGTCATTCTCCATCAGCAAGAACCAATAGACTGGTCCATTAGGTAGAGGTGCATTGGGGGTCATATCAATTGGATGCTTGAATTGGCAGTGTTTCAGTACCCCTGTAGGTGATGAGAATATGTCTCTATATTATTCCACGGTCCCATCCACTTTCTTATGTTGCAAACACAGGCATTGCGTAGACGCCATATATGTCTCTAAAACCTTGTGCTTAGTGTGAGCACTGATCACAAAGAAGATGAACTTCCCATTTTGTGAAATGACCTTACTTCATTTCTTAGTAGATATTAAATAAATAGCAGTAGGCGACACTACCTCCACAATCCTGTACAATTGTCTACCCAAAGTAATAATAACACTGTAGGGTCTAGAATCATACACAATGTGACGCTTCCACAAATATGTTTGTCCTAAAATAACATCACAAACTTCAAGGGGAGCAATATCAAACAGTGCCTCATCTTTGAAAGGCTTGATGTCGTAGGGCAGATGACATTGTTGGCTGACATGAATATCTCTTCCTTGGCGAAGCCAGACAATGGTGTAGGGTTGTGGGTGCAGTGTCGTGGGAAGTTCCAGTCTTTTGATGACCTCTTCTTAAATTAGGTTATTCTGACTACCGCTATCGACAATTAAATGAAGCAAATCCCCCTTGACTCACATTTGTGAATGAAAGTGGCGTTCCCCTTCCTCTGGTTTTTCTAGTTCGCTTGGTCAGACTTTAGTGGTAGCGACCGTGGAACTGGGTTTAGCATCGATAATTCATTTATCTCCTTTAGCATTTGACTCAGAATCAAAATTAGCATCTGACTCAGAAGCCTTCATCTCAGCCACAAGGGACTACTTGGAGCAACATTCTTCAGTGTTGGGCCAAGGACTTTTATAGTACTCACACCATTTTCCCATGTCCTTCTTTGTCTTCTCATTTCCCTTCTTATGTTGTGGCTTGGAATTGTTGTCTTGAGGGCATCCATCTTGACTTGGTCCCTTTCTGTGTGGGTTGGGGCTACCTTTTCCCTACTTCACCTATGAGGGGTTTGCATATCCAAACTCTTGCCTTTTCTTCTTAAATTTTTGCTCGATCTTGAATGCGTATCTATAAGCCATGCCCAATGAGGCGATGTCCAGGAACTCCATTTTTTTTTGAATGTATCTATGCAAAAAACCATGAGATTTGAGCACCACTTGATGTTTAGAGTCTTTGATACCCAATTTGGTGTGTAGAGTATGGAAAATATATGTGAAATCTGGTACTTTCTGGCCCCTTTCTTGAGGTAGGGTGCTCCATCTGGTGTATTGGTCCTCATAACTTCCAACAGGGTAGTATTGTTCTTTAATGGCATCCTGGAAGGAATCCCATGTAGGGGCCACCAAAAACATCGTATATTCCTCCATGGCCCATTGCTTAGAGTAAGTATCCCACTATAACTTAACATGGGGAACGGCCTTGAAGACTACAAAAGTGAATTTTTCCCTATCGAGAAAATTTTGGACCGAAAAATATCCTTCAAGTAGATTCAACCATTTATCTACACCATCCACATCTATTAGTCCTTCAAATAATGAAATATCAAAATTTACCTGTACCTTGAAGGGGGTTGCATGGCTGCTTGATGAAAATTCTTCTCTTCTAGGAAGTCATTGAAGGATATGCATGAAGTTGTGCATCATTTTGTTCCTTTTTCACGCTAGGGCTTCCTCGAGCAACATTTTAATATGATCTCCTGCTCCATCTTATTTTTGTCCCCCATAGGTTGTTATCGGGATCGGTGCAGTCGATCTTCTAATGGATCGATTAGTTCGAGTCCCAACTTCTTATACCTAGATCTTGTCAGGGACATGCACGAAGAAAAATAAATGAAGAGAATACCACTAATCTGGATTTAGAGGAGGAATGAACCAATTAACAGAATGAATACAATAAACATAGAGATATTAAGAATAACACAAATATCCAGTGAACAATATCTTCTATTAAATAATGAAATAGGTTGAAACTGTAAAACTACAGAATGGAAACACTTGCTCGAATGGTGGTAGCTATATCTAAGAAGTGATGTGGCTTCTACACGCATCCGTCTAAGAAGAATGGATTACAATGAGGCTCTAGAGGCCTTTTTGATATTACTCATGAATTCCAAAACCCTATACATCGATAAACATAACCCTAGAAGGTGAAATGCCAAAAGTCATGTGGCCCCTATGGCTAACTTGGTGTAATTTTACCTCAACTTCCAAGGGTCATAACATTTGTATACAACCTTCGTTATAGGCATGTGATATCCCATTGGAAAGGTCTTTCAGAGAGCTACACATTCCACCACCAAACTCTAACTTTATCTACAGTTTGACTGTGGGGAGCCAAAAAAACAATGTTTAGGGCCCCA
This sequence comes from Picea mariana, assembly GCA_032191745.1. Lineage (NCBI taxonomy): Eukaryota > Viridiplantae > Streptophyta > Pinopsida > Pinales > Pinaceae > Picea > Picea mariana. The sequence continues at coordinate 30,707 of JASDQU010308389.1, read as the reverse complement.
AAATGGCCCTATAAGTACAACAAGATGTGCTGACATGAAAACATACAAAATAAGCCATTTGGATTAGGAGAGAGGCCACCGATATCCACCTGGAGTTTGTGTGGGTCTTCAGACAGCCCTAGAAGTGTAGAACTCACAATTATAAAGTAGTAAAAAGAACATGTTGAACAAAAACGGACATGAGGATCCAGTTAGAATAGGTGGGTAGTCACCAATATCCACCTGGATCAATATTTCCCCCTTAGGAAGAATGGTCTCCATTGCGTTTATTTCCCCCATCAGGCAATGAAACTTCTATTCGATTTGGCCCTGGGTGAGACACTTGCCTTGGTGTAGGAGTTGGCATGCCTTGACAACCCAATAAAGCTGGATCCGCTGCTGGCAAGTGCCCTTGACATTTTTGTCCACTATCTGATCAGTGGATGCTCATTCCATGCAGTCAGGGTCAAGCTTAGTTGGTGTCAGTTTTTCTGTGATCTCGTAGGTCTCCAATAATGGGGGAGAATATGGCCAACTGAGGTCCACATTGAATACTTGATGGAGACCAAGGAAGGGTGGAGTGTTGAGCTCAAAATCATTGCTACCCACAGCCTTGGTGATAGTGTAAGGCACTTAACAAAGTGGGAGGAGCTTCTGATGGAGCCCCGTAAGATGCTCCTTCTGCAAATGTAACCAGACTTTGTCACCAACCTGAAACTGGTGTGGTACCCTGTGTTTATCTTGGCATTGATTGTACGTAGAATTTGATTTCTGCAAAATATCCTGGACCTGTTAGCCAATGTGTTGAATACACTCAATGAATCTGGTGTCTTTGTTGATCGCAGAATGATCAGGGGAATATTTTTTCTGTGTGGTGGGAAGAGGAAGTGAAACATCAATGGGTACCAAGGGTTGGAATCCCAGACCCACCTAAAATGGGATATGGCTGGTGGAACTATGGAGAGCCCTGTTGTAATTGTGTTGGACATATGGGAGACTCTTGTCGCATGTATGTGGATCCTTAGAAGTGTACATGTACAATATGTGCACAATCATCCAATTGATGACCTTTGTTTGGCCATCAATTTGGGGTGGAAAGCAGTGGATTTCGTGAGGTTGGTGTCCAACAGAGACCAGAGACTCAACCAAAAGGTGTTGAGGAACCTGTTCCCTCAATCGAATATGATGTTTTGTGGTATCCCAAAGTGGACCCACACTCATTCTAAGAAGAGCTTAGCAGTATCGTCCACTCTAAAATTATTCTTATAGGCACCGAGGATGGCCATCTTCGAAAATCGATCAACCACCACAAACACACAATGATTTCCTTGCTTGGTGGACGACAAGACAGACATGTAATCCATTGAGATAGATTCCCAAGGATTCTCAAGAATACAAAGATGGGTTTATAACCCTTTTTTCTTTATGGATGGCTTGGAAATGGGACATGAAGTTCAAGATCTGATATACGTGTTGACATCCTATCCATGTTTTGGCCAATAAAAATGTTTCTGAAAAAAAACCACATTTTTCTCCACTCCAAAATTTCATGCCACCTGATTATAGTGGGCTTCCCAAATCATCTTTGCACACTCACGTGTAGGAACATGGAGATGGCCCAGGTGGCATAATATTTCATCTTGAATGTGAAATTCAATGATAGTGGTGCATGTACCCAAGAGCTGATAGGTGGTGAAGAAGTTTGGATCTTACTGATAACGTTGGGGCCACTCAAATGCTTCATGTCCATAGGAATGGATCACTGTAGTGAGTGCAGCCACAAGAGGCTCACTAAGGCCGTCAACGACATGATTGGAGATACCAATCTTATACTTTGTATAGAGGTGGAACTGCTGCAGGTAGGTGGACCACTTCTAATGGCGATCATTCTGCAATTTCCCTTGTTTATGTATGAATTGTAGAGCCTTGTGATCAGTGTGTATGATCGTCAACTTCCCCAAAATGTAATGTTTCCATTGACAACATGCTTGCACAATGGAATATATTTTCTTTTCAAAGGTGGTGTATTTCCGGATAGTATTGGAGAGTGTATCACTATGGTATGCCACCAGATGCCCATGTTCAGTGAGAACTGTGCTCACATCATACTCAGATGCATCAATCTCAATTTCGAATGGTTGTTACAGATCGGTCAAGGAGAGTACTGGAGATGAGCACAAGCGATGATTCAAATCATCAAATTCTCGTTGTTTCTCCTTCCCCCACATGAACTTGGCCCTACCACCTCCCTTGGTCACCTGGCTAAATCCCCATGCAATATGGGAGAATCCCAACACGAACCGTCGGTAGAAGTTGGCTAGTCCCAAAAAGATCTAAAGCTCGATCAATCTAGTCGAGGTTGGCCAGTCACAAATGACTTGTATATTAGGTGGATCAGCATGTACCCCATGCTCATCAACAATGTATCCCAATTATTGTATCATGTTCATTCCAAAAGTTCATTTTTCCAAGTTGGTATAAATCTTGTGTTGCTGTAGAGTGCTCAAAACCTATTGAATATGCCTCATGTGCTTCTCCCACGTTCTGCTAAAGATGAGGATGTCATCCAAATATACTACCACAAAGGAGTTGGTGAAGGGTCTCAATACATCATCCATCAACCTCATGAAGTGGTTGGTGCGTTTGTTAAGCTAAAGGGCATGGCTAGCCATTCATAGAGACCTTCTTTAGAATTGAAGGTTGTCTTCCATACATCAATTGGTTCGATGGGAACCTGATGGTAGCCAGACTTTAGGTCAATCTTGCTGAATAAATTTCCCCCCTTGAGTTGGTCAAGAAGATCATCAATCTTGGGAATAGGGTAGCGGTTCTTGACTGTGATTTTGTTTCAGGCTCTTTAATCAACGCAGAGTCACCAAGTCTCGTCCTTCTTCTGCACCAGTACAATCAGGATTTTTCAAGGGGAGGATTTGGGTATGATGTACCCATTTTGAAGAATCTCTCAGATCTGACACATGATTTCTTCATTCTCCATCAGCGAGCATCGATAGACTGGTCCTTTAGGTAGAGATGCACCAGGGATCAGATCAATTGGATTCTTGAATTGGCATTGTCTCGATACCCCTGTAGGTGATGAGAATATGTATTTGTATTATTCCATGATCCCATCCACTTGCTTCTGCTAAAAAGAGAGGTGATGTGTAGAGGCCATGGATGTGGCGGCGACCTTCTTCTTACTATGAGCACAGATCACAAAGAAGACGAACTTCCTGTTCTGTGAAATGACCTTACTGCATTGCTTAGCAGAGATTAAAGAGAATCACAAAATTGTACAATTGTATACCCAAAGTAATAATAACACCTCGAGGTCTAGACTCATACACATTGTGATGCTTCCACAAATATGGTTGTCCTAAAAGAAAATCACAAAATTCAAGGGGAGAATATCAAATATGTACCTCATCTTTGAAAGGCTTGATGTTGTAGGGCAGCAGACATTGTTGGCTAACACAGAGATCTCTTCCTTTGCAAAGCCAGTTGATGGTGTAGGGTTGTGGATGAGATGTCATGGGCAGGTCCAAACACTTGACGACCTTTGTTGAAATCAGGTTCTTCTGACTACCACTATCAACAATGAAATGAAGCAGAGCCCCCTTGACCCACATCTATGAGTGAAAGAGGTGTTCCCCTTCCTCTGGTTCTTCTGGTTCGCTTGGCCAGCCTTTGGTGGTAGCGATAGTGGCACTAGGTTTAGCATCGATAATCTACTTCCCATCTTCAGGATTTGACTCAGAATCAGAATCGGCCTCTGAATCCAAAGCCTTCAACTTGGCCACGAGAGACTTCCTGGACCGACATTTTTCAGTGTTGTGCCAAGGACTTTTATGGTACTCAGACCATTTTCTCATGTCCTTCTTGAGCTTCTCATTGCCCTTCATGTGTTGTGGCTTGGACTGGTTGTCCTGAGGGTGTCCATATTGATTTTTTCCCTTGCTATGTGAGTTGTGGATTCCTTTTCCCTGCTTTGGTCATGAGGGGTTTGCAGATCCAAACTCTCTCCTTTTATGCTTAAATGTTTTCTCGATCTTGACAACGTATCTATAAGTTGTGCCCAATGAGGCAATGTCTAGGAACTCCATTTATGTTTGAATTTATCTATGCAAAATATGTGGTATTTAAGCACCATATTACACTTAGAGTATTTGATACCCAATTTGGTGTGTAGAATATGGAAAATATTGGTGAAATCTGGTAATGTCTGGTCCCTTTCTTGACGTAGGGTGGTCCATCTAGTGTACTGGTCCTCATAGCTTCCAACAGGGTAGTATTGTTATTTAATGGCATTCCGTAAGGAATACCATGTAGGGTCCACCAAAAAAATTATATATTCCTCCATGGCCCTTTGCATAGAGTAATTATCCCACTAGTCTTCAACATGGGCAATGGCCTTGAGGAGTGCAAAAGTGATTTTTTCCCTATCAGAAAAATTGTGGACCGAACAATATCCTTTAGGCAGATTCAACCATTTATCTATAGCATCAGCATCTATCAGTCCTTAAAGTAATGGAATATCAAAATTTACCTATACTTTAAAGGGGGTTGCATGGCCGCTTGATGAATATGCTTCTCCTGTGGGCAGCCATCGAAGGATCTACGTGAATTTTTCCATCATTTCATTCCTTTGTTGCGCGAGGGCTTCCTCGAGAAACATTTTAATAGGATATCCTACTCCATCATATTTATTTTTTCCCCCCATGGGTTTCCGTCAAGATCAGCACGACTGATATTTTAATGGATCAATTGGTTTGAGTCCCAACTTCTTGCACCCATATGTTGTCAGGGACATGCACGTAGAAAAATAAATCAAGAGTGGACCGCTATGATACCATTGATCCGGATTTAAGGGGCAGAACAAACTAATTAATATACTGAATACAATAAACACAGAGATATGAAGAATAACACAAATATCCAGTGAACAATATCTTCTATTAAATAATGAAACTGTAAAACTGCAGAACTAAAACACTTGCTTGAATGGTGGTAGCTATCTCTGAGAGGAGATGTGGTTGCTATGCGCATTCGTATGAGAAAAATGAATTAAGATGAGTCTCCAGAGGCCTTTTTGATATTAATCATGAATGTCAAAACCCTAGAGATCCAAAAACCTAACCCTAGAAGGTGAAACGCCAAAAATCATGTGGGCCCTATGGATAAGTTGGTGAATTTGGTGCCTCAACTTCCAAGGGTCGTAAATTTTTCATACAACCTCCGTTTTAGATGCGTGATAGCCCATTGGAAAGGCCTTTCAGAGAACTACACATTATGTCTTCAAACTCCGAATCCATCTACATTTTGACTGTGGTGAGCCAAAAAAACAATGTTTAGGGCCCCAAAACGGCCCTGGAAGTAAAACAAAATGTGTTGACATAAAAACATACAAATTAAGCCAGTTGGATTAGGCGAGAGGCCACCTGTATCCACCTGGAAACTGTCTAGGGCTTTAGACAGCCCCAGAAGTGTAGAACTCACAAATATAAAGTAGTACAGAAGAACATGCTAAATGAAAATGGACACGAGGAGCCAGTTGGAATAGGTGGGTAGAAACCAATATCCACCTAGATCAGTGTGAGAGTTGCGGACCTGTGGAAACTACCCACATAATATCATCATTAACTAGATGGGAATGATGACCATTTTATGTGTTAGTTGGATTAGGATCGCAACTCTGGTTATAGTCTTTCAATAATTTGTCTCATCTAACTTTCGTATAGTATAGGATATTAGAATTGAAATTTCACATTTACTCTCCACCCACAACCGAACCAAACATGCACTCCATTTGCTATATTTTCTACTCAGCTTTGTCCATAAAGCTAAGCTATATGGGGCAATGACACAACAATGTTGAGGGAGAAATAAATGCAATACCAACTAACCACTTTCTCTCCTCATTATTGTGTTTGCCACCATTAATAACTACACACTATATGGGGCGGGAACAATGAATGAACTACCCACTGACCACTTTCTCTCCTCATTATTGTATTTCTAGAATTGGAAAAACACGTAAAATTCATACTCAACATTTTCTACAAATCTATGGAGATATGAACAGAGAAAATTCTTGCAGACACTGATGACTAATATTACCAAGGCAGCGGAACTGATGACTTAGACCTTGCATGAGGTTTATTCATATAGGAAGTTGTCATGGATGTTGACCTCGCAACAGCTAGCATGTGGGATCCCCAACTGAGATCAAATTAGGGGAGAAATTGAAGCCAAAATCGAAGACAAAAGCAATTGCAAATCCTTATCGCATTGGATTGCACTCAAAATTCTATCAACCCAATCTGGAAAAGAGATGGAAACACGTCAAATATAAAATGCAAGTGCCACGTTGAGAAGAAACTTGAGCATGGAGGCACCGTACTTGAATACATGACATGATTGCATGAAGAATAGTGAAGGTAAATGCATTGTGTTGTCGTCTTCATTGATTTCCCATTACAGATGACATACGTTATTATTCCTCAATGTCGACTATGCTAGTTATCAAATTTGAATAGATGACTTGTAAACTGTCGACTTTATTTAGAAACTTTTTAAATCAAGTAGATGTCACAGTTATGCATTCCATTTGAGGCTATAATGTATAGAGTCCAATCGTTGAAGATTCAAAGAAATTTCTGACATACATCATTATTTCTCAATGCCAATAAACGACTTATAATTTGTTGACTCTACTAGTTATCAAAATCGAATGGATGACTTGTAAATTGTCGATCTACTAGTTGAGAAATATTTTATTTAAAAACTACGACGAACTTTTGTATTATACTAATTTTTAAATCAATTTTTAGGCAATAGTCATGTATGATCAGTGGGCAATAGTTTTGTCCTCAGTTAGTAGGCGATAGTTATAGTGTATCACGTCCAATTATTGGAGATTAAAAAAAAAAATTAACCTAGAAGCATCACGAGAAACATTTTTTAATCTCTCCACATTTGTTACCCATACGAAGAAAAATAAATTTGGAGACTCCACTTTTAATCATTTTATGAGAAATAAATTTGGAGATTCCAATTTTAATCCTTTTATGAGAAGATCAGTAGGTAGATGTATTTCAATGTGTTGATGGTTGGAGTGAAGCCCTGGATGAAGCAACCATTCCCCATGAAGTCATCACCTACCCTTTCCATTTCACCTAATACAGATTCATTTATTGACTGCCAGATTCCTCCTCTCCAATACCAACAAAATTTAATTCATCATGTGACCACTTCCCAATGGCTAGACTTATATATTGTCAATTTGTCAATACCCATCATGAACACCCTTAATTTCATGTTATTAGTTAAACAAATCAATCACTGACTCTGCTTAACTTCATGTCAATCCATGTCAAGAGTTTAAAGTTAATAGAACAATAAAAACATTAATTATTTTCTACAGGATAGATTCCATGACCCTATTCAAAATTTAATGGTGCATTCCCAAATCTGGTACTGCATCCACCTATCTTCGCTCTCAAGTGAAGGTGATTTCTTAAAATATTACATATTTCAGAGTTCCTGTAGAATGAAAATAGAAAAGTGTCGAAAAAGAAAGGGTTGCTAAATATGGGTGCATACAAAAGGTGTTCAACTTTAGAGAATTGGTATTATGGTAGTTAGTTTAATTAATAGTCTAATCTAGCCTAAGTTGAGTATAAGTCTAGTATGAGATTCCTAAATTTATAATAAGGAGTAATGGAGAGTAGATAAATACACCTTCAAGATCTTAATCGAAAAAGATAAGGTGAAATGTGCCTTCCTCGAGTCCGGACATTTAGTTCCCACCTCGCAGATAGCGAAATGTTCTGTAAGCACCACATAACACCCTTGCATGTGACTATCAAACCTTATGGCGCTCACTGTGATCAAAGTTTGCATCCAAAGCTAATGGAAAACTGGAGCATTGAGGAGGATATTGGTCATGACTGAGTCAAAAATATATGTTATGCATCGAACCGTGACAATGGTTATGAAAGTTCAAGCTTTGGCACTAGATTTTACTCCATCCTTTTATGGATCCTAACTTGGACTCTTGACTGGCCCCTTCCATCCCTGTATTCAGCCATTTTTCTCTAGAGTGCTAAGCCATTCTATGTGATAGATAGCCCTAAGACATCCATGTGATAGATAGTGGAAGATGATTCCCGATTGATCAATGAGTGGAGTAGATGGGATTTTATCGAGACACTCAGGAACAACTTCCTTCAATGGCCTAAGAAATCAAATGAATTAGAGAATCTCTTTATGTAGAGTGGACGGTGACCCTAGCTCATGAAATGGATATAAGAGAGGGTGAACCAACTGGAAAATGGAAGCTCTGGGTACTTTTCGAAGCTACTCACTCGGTTATGGACTATTGTTGTATTTATGGTCCCTTGAAGAATATGATTTCTAGTCCCTTGAAGAATATTAATGGAAATAAATGAAGAATTTTTATGATATTTGTTGGCCAGGCTACTGTTGGGCATGAAATTGTACAGCAAAATGAGAGAATTCTCATTGTTGTAACAAAATCAGAGAAGCCTAAGTATAGTTCCGTGCCTCACATTTCCCATAACATAGAGTTCTTTCTTCTCGACGGCTATGGCATCCCCTCCTGGCATCGCCGCTTCGTGAAGATCCAATGAAAGCGGGTGATAGATGACAAAAATCCCTAGAATGCTTTTCAAGTAGTTGAAATTTCATTGTAAGAAGATTACAAATTTTAGATCTTCCACAATCTGGAAATCATTACATAGAGAAAACAAATTTAGATTTAATTTTGTACAATAGGAATTGATAGAACATAGGTCATTTAGAGCATTGTTTAATTTGTTGAAATGTTATACATATAGACCTTGTGAAGTTATCTGAGTTGAAACAGACTTTCCCAAACTGCTACAACAACTGCAATGGTATGAAATGGCCACGGCCTCATAATCAAATAGTCTATTGAAATTCAACACTATGACAACTTAGATATCCAAAGATAACAACAGAGATATCCAGCGATAAAAGGTCAAGGTATGGTACCTGTGTATTTTCAACACAATAACAATAGAGATATCCAGTGATAAAAGGTTGAGGTTTGGTACCTATATATTTTCATTATTTTCTTTTTTACACATAGTGAAGGAATATATATAGATAAAGAAAAAAAATAACGATGAGGAAAAATACGGTAGGAATAAAAATCTCAGAGGAATTTGGTGGTGTATTAACAGATAGGTATTTCCTTGAAACAGACACATGTCTCTCACCTATGGACTTTGGCAGGTGCCCAAATGCCTTCCACAATGAAACTCATGCGCTCACTTCAAATTTTATACATATAGACAAATTAATTACTATTCGTCAATAACTGGTAGCGTTCATGGAGTGACTTACCAGAGTGGTGTTGAATATCGCATTAGCGGAAGGACTATGAGACGTTGGAGGTATTCAAAAGTTGTTCATCTCTCTCCACCATATCCTCTTCTTCCATTCCAATCCTCTTCTTCCATTATGTGCCCTTGGCCGTGATGCTGGGGGCAGCGTTGATTAAGTGGTGCACCGTCCTAAGAATTAGAATCCATGAAGACTTCCTCTGTTGATGAAGTTCCTACATGATTCGAAGGTGGCAACTTGCATGGAAGGTGGCGAATCACATGGCTGGAAGGTGGCTAGCTATTCTGGAATCCTTCAAACTGACCAATTAAAAATATCTGAAATTTTGTTTTTAAAATTAATTTGTGTACTCTGAAAAATATATAAAAACAATAGATCACCACCGGAGCCTTCAAACTCACCAATTAAAAATATCTGAAATTTTATTTTTAAAATTAATTTTTGTACTCTAACAAATATCTAAAAACAATAGATCACCACCATAGGTATTAAGTCTCGTCACTCCGATATAGACCAGTAGGAAAATCATAATAGAAATTTGTAATAATTAAAAAAAAAAATTGATTTAAAAAAATTAAATAATAAAAATTATTTGAAAAATTTTAGTTACGATTAAAAAATGGTTCCAAAACGCACCAACTCATTTAGAAAAATGAACCCACTAATAAGCAGTCAACAATGGTTGACCACCAAGCAAATTCTATAGTCCCTAGCCAAAGGCAGGGACTAATAATGCAAACCAGTTATCCTATACACTTCTAGTGTTGGCACAAAGAACTTCAAAATTTAGCAAATTTTGAAATATTGTGAAAAAAAAATGTATTTATCCATGTCATAAAACGACCATGGATTTTGATGAAAGTGAATTCTCTTTATCCATGTCATAGAACGACCGTGGAATTTGAATGGAATTTGATATGACAAAGACAAATTATTATATTAATCTTTTTACCTCATATATATGTAAAAGATTGAATGATCAAGCACATTAAAGAAGTGGTTCTAATTTTTGGCCTTGTAGGGAATGGGAGTGGTTAATCCCTCAAACCCTAGAATTAAATGAGATTTTGTATGTACCATATTTTGGACAAAAATTTTCATTGACATGAAATCTAAATAGGCCTAGAAAATTATTAGTATCAAGTGAGATTGGGTGTGTATGGTCAAAATTTATAATTGACTTTTTTCCAGCAGAAAATTTCTCAATATATTTATATATGTTGTTCTCATAAAAAGAGTAAATTGTTTGTTATTACATCCATCTTCATGTAGTATGCTCATACCACCTAGACATCACCTTTCCCAGTCTTACAAAGGTACTATTAGCATATAGCCAGACTCAAAAAAACAAAAGCCAACCAGATTACAAAAGTAGAGTGTCCATGGTGACAAATAGGTAGCACAAAAAGGAAAATCCAAATCTCAGATTAATTACGTTGTCATCCCTACATACTATCTAGATCATTGTTAGTGGGGGGACCTCATGGCCATCATGCCATTTTTTGTAGTGGATCCTCCCTTATGGAACCTGTAATGCTCGTTTAGATAGCACATATTATTCCACATTCTCTTCCCTGTATATATGATCAAATCTAATGATGTTGAATAAAGATATAAGATCCTTGATCTTATCCATTCATCCCATAAGAGAGTTTACTTGTAAGTTTCTCTTGTATTTTAACCAATCTATCATAATATTTGAATCCCCCAGAACATGAAGGTGATCAATATCCAGTCAATGTGCTAAATATAAAGAGGCCCATACCCCAAGTAGTTACGCCCTAGTATTTGTGCCCATCCCACAGTTGAAATTCCACCTATAAATTGTATTTCCTAAGATGTTAATGATGCCCCATGACCCACTTAGGTTACCATTTTCTTGCACAACACCATCAAACCAACAACTAGATGACAAAGTAATGTTTGGGGTATTCTTGTTCCTTTTGTAAATTATTTTTTGTAAATACTATCCACTGGAAGTTTTTACCAACCTCTCATTTTGATGCCAACACCCTGTACAGTAGGAGAACAATTTTCAAAAATACATCTATTTATTTCTAGCCATATATACCAGCAGACCACTGATGGAAGTGTAGTATAGAGTTTTTCCAGTTTCAGCCAATTTTCAAAGCAAAATGTTAATGAGTAAACTCCCTAAGGAGAAGCAAGACTAAAAATAGTATGTAACTGCCATAGGTGGAGTGTGAAAGGGAAATTTACAAATAATTGTAAAATGGTCTCCTCATCCCTATGACAGAATGGATAGATGCTCGGTCCTTCCCATCCTCTTTTCCACAATGAATCCCAAGTTAGGATTTTGTACTCCAAGGCAAACCAAAGGAAAATTTTAATCTTGTAGGCTAGTTCCCATGACCACATCTGTCTTCACCACAACATAGTCTATTGTGGCCAGTATTTTTTTTGCATGGCATTATATACATTTTTACCGTGAGTAGTCCTGAATGGTCACCACCAATCCAAATTAAAGTATCTTATCCAATCTGAACAAGGACACCCGAGTTAATAAGTGCCTTAACAAAGGATTTCCATTCAATAGCTTCAGGTCCCGTAAGTCCCAACTCCTCACTGTTTCTCCACTGATTAATAATGAAACCCCTGGAGGAATGTGCCTTAGCTTGATATAGGTAGCATATATTTTTATTTTTTAATGCCAACAAGAGATCCCGGGAAAGTATTGAAGTGTTTACAATGCCCAAGATCTTGTCCAAACCGATTAGTATAGAATAACTATTCACAGGCTTCCAACTTATCCAGTGTGTGATGAGAGGCAACGATTTCATCAAATTTTTCCAAATCTGCAAGGCAAAAGTTTGCAAAACCGTAGTCGTTCTGAGCCATGTATCCACTAAGGTGTGTGGAAGAAATTTTTTTTTTATAACCTGATGCCAAATCGCCTCTTTTATCATAACATGCCATAAGGAGTTTGTTGCTAAAGCATGATTGAAAATGAAGAGGTTCCTGAGTCCCCAGCCTCCTAAGTGTTTTAGCTTTGCGATTATCTCCCAGTTATAGAGATGTATACCATGTTCTTTTCTACCACCAGTCCAAATAAAGTAAAAGATAAATTTTTGAATCTTTGTGAGGACAGATACTGGGACCGCCATGAGGGCCATCCAATTTACAGATTGTGTTTCCAATACTTCCTTTGTTAGAGTGCATCAACCTCCAAGTGATAATCAGTGGTTACACCAATGTTTAATCCTATTTTCAAACTTTATGATAATCCATCTCCAGTCTTCGAAAGATGTTTTTTCAGATTTTATGAAATACCCCAAATATCTAAATCCCCCAAACAACTCTGTAAAATTGTAAGAAAAAATATCCTTAAATCTCGCCAGTGTTTCACCTAGTATCCCCGCATGATGGAAAGTGGATTTATTAAGATTTATTTTTAATCACGAGGCACAACAGAAATTTTCTAGTAAAGTTTTAATCATCATCCACTCTTTAATAGATGACTTTTTCATGATAAGAACATCATCGACAAAAATAAGGTGTAGTATTTTTATAACCCTGGAGACTTTGACCCTAGTCAGGTTTCCCTCTGCTTGTCCTTTCTTCAGTAATATAATAAATATTTCCATAATAAGGATGAACAGCAAGAGTGAGAGTGGGAACCCTTCTTGAAGTCCATGTTCACTATGAAAAAATGGGGAGGTCTCACCATTAATCAGAACAACAAAAGTAGCAATAACAACACAACTCATAATCCAGTTTATAAAAGTGTTACTAAATCATGTTTGTACAAGTATTAGACACAGGAAATCCCAACTTGCATAGTCATATGATTTTTTTAAATCCATCTTTAGTAATTCTAGTTGTGTCAAAATTCTAGCGTTGTCCCAATGGCATCCAAGATCTTCCTACCCTTCAAGAAACCAATTTTTCCGGCCGACAATGCCCTCGAGAGGATTGGTTTGATTATATTTGTAATCACCTTGGATATAAAATTATAACATAAGTTACAAAGTTCAATAGGTCTGTAGTCCCCAAATCTCCGAGGAAAATTCTCCTTTGGAATCAACGCCAGGAAAGTAGAATTTAGAGAACTTTGTATCTTACCTCTGGTTCTAGAATCTTCAACTAGTTCCAACAATTCATCACCTACAACTTCAAAATAAATAGTGAAAAACTCAATTGTCTAGCCATACAGGCCTGGACTTTTATCTTTGGAAAATAATGTTAAGATATCCCAGATATCATGCTTTGTGGTTGGTCGTTCAATGAGCACATAATATTCCATGGATACAAAGCAAGGGAATAACCTAGCTAAGTTTACTTGTTCCACCCGTGCAATAGAAGGGTCCGCTATGAACAACTTTTAAAAATATCTAGTGGCCTATTTTTTTGGTGCCTCTTGTCCTGTATGGTTCTGAC
>JASDQU010308388.1:11534-63602 GCA_032191745.1 Picea mariana | reverse complement strand
GTAGGTACAGTAGGAATGGTGTCCATGGCATTAGGGAACTCGTAAAGACTTTTAAGGTAGGAATTCCAATCCATGTAAGTTTGTCATGCATTTTGCACCTCCTCTGATATGGCAAATCTTAAGTATAAGATAAATTTGTTATACATATTTGTTTTGAAATTTTGATGTAGCAAATTTCTAATTTGGCAATTTTTGTAGACTATTTACTATTTTTTTTTTAATTCTTAAGCAGAAGACAAATTTGTTATGTTTTGAAATTTTGATGTAGCCAGTTTCTAACTTGGCAATATATAATTTTTTTTAATTATGGCAGGTATGCCGATAGGCAGATCCTTTTTCACTTTATAGCACCACATATCGTATGGATGTCTTTTATTTCACTTGGTAGCACCACCTATCGTATGGATGCCTTTTGTTTCACTTGGTAGCACCACATATCGTATGGATGTGATCCTTTGCAACTCCATCTCTTTCACTATGATCACAAGTTTCCTTTACTTTTCCATCATTATGGATTTTGTGTTGTTTTTATGGGTTATCTAATTGAGAATGTTGATACCTACATGAAGTAACTAAAGTTAGCGTCGCAAAATAAGATAAAAGATAATTGTAGGCTAAAGATTATAAGAAATGACGATTTTTTGGTGGATATTTACTTGATACCGGCGAAAAATTGTTGGATTTGTTGATTTAAGTGGGTATTTCTGTAGAATCCTAGTGTCTTGAGAGTTTTTCAGCATGCTAAATCCATTTCTGCATTCATAAATGAATTATGAACAACAAAAAATAATGATTAGTGTAAATTTATATGGCCGATTTCCAACCAAAAAAAACTATTTTGCCTAAAAAAATAGATACATGGTTGGTTTTAAGGAATTAATCTCTTTTAGCATGTTTGATAGCATGTTCTATTTATGATTAGAACTTTTTTATTAGGCATTGTAAATCAGCCTTCTTTAAGATTTGTTAATATTTGTTGTGTTGGTTTTTGCAATGTCATAGAACGTTTTTTGATATGATTGCTTCTCCATATTCGTGGATGGTAAAGACGCTAAATCGCAATCCCAAAAATACAAAATTTGAAATCGTCTTCGTATCCGTATAAAAAGTATGCACACGTTTTACTAAATCCCATAAAACTGATTCAGGTTTACTGTATTATAATGATGCGCTACCAAGATGAGCGTGGGCGATAACCATCCTCTTGAGTGAGGCTGTGTATGATGTTAAATTTGAAGTAATTCAAATCCAATCCGTACAACTTTTACTTTAATATCACACAGGGTGAGTATTTATCACCACAATAATGATTATGGTGGAAGCTCTATACTTTGGAAATTTCGGGTTCAGATCAGATTTTGGAAATAATTGTGTATAACGAAGCATCTGGTCAAGTCAAGACTTTGGAGGACAGTCAGGTTCCCAACTGGGTATGGGAGCGTCTGCAGAGTGGAGCACCAGCGTAAGGAAAGACTTTGGAGGCCCGTCAGGTTCTCAACCGAGTCTAGGAGGGTAGGGTCTGCAGGATGGAGCACCAGCACCCGCCCAAGTCAAGACTTTGGAAGCCCGTCAGTTTCCCAACCGAGTCTGGGAGCGTATGCAGAGTGGAACACCCGCCCGAGTCAAGACTTTGAAGGCCCGTCAAGTTCCCAACTGAATTTGGCCTTTAATTTCAAGTCCTGGTATGCAAATCTGAATATTGATAACGATATAAGTATGATATATCTGGTTCTTTGATCATACATATAAGCCTTACCGACAAGCCTTACCGACAGGTTGTCCATTTGTATTGCTATGGTAGCTTACCCAATTTTGATTGCTGTTTTATAAAACTATACCCAAGCTATTATACTTGCCATACTCATGACTGTTCATTTTTCTTCCTCAGTGAAAATTACTGTGTTAATTCATCTTTTCCCGCATTGTCAACATCAATTGTCCCTCTTCGTTCTTGTTCAAACTTTGATATCATTTCCAGCCGATTCAAATGTATTGGTTGTCTATTATTTCTTGCCTGATTGGAAAACAAAAGTTCAAGATTGGAAAATATCACTATCGTATGGATACTTCATAGATTTTGATAGCCATGCGTTTGCATTTTGCATCAAGATTTAAATGCATTCTCTGCTAAGATTTCTCATTCTTCAAAATATTTTGACAAGTTTGATCTTTGATTTTTCAAACATAATATACCTAGTTTGCTTGCCTCAAGATTGTTTTCCATCTATACTCTCATGCTCATGCATTCATTGCCCAGCATTAATCTGTTTGCATAGGAGCATCAATATATATAATTGTCCACATCATTTGCTGCAAACAAAACAAATTGCTGTGTGCATGAGTACTCGCAAATGACCTTGCACTTTCTTTTGCTATTCTTCTCATTCTTATTCCCTTTGATGTACATTTTCAGGGCATTTGGTATGGGGTACTTAAATGGCTCGTCAGAATCTGGTTGATGAAGAATGGCTGAAATGGCAGTCAGAATCTGGTTGATGAAGAATGGTTTAAATGGCAGGTTGCAATTTTCGAATTGCGATATTTTGGTTGATGAAGAATTGTAGAAATAGATATTTTATCTATTTGAATAGATTTAGAGCCCTACAGATTTTATCTATTCTAATAGATTTAGAGATCCAAAATTAGTCCATGATTACAGTGTGCAAGTGCTGACATCACAGTTTTACATCAAACTGAAATTTTGGAAGTTTTACATCAAACTGAATTTTTTTACTCTATTTTGATTGGATTAAGATTACAGTTTGCAAGTGCTGACATCACAGTTTTATATCAAACTGAAATTTTTTGAAGTTTTACATCAAACTGAAATTTTTTACCCTATTTTAAAAATGATAATTTTGAACATATTTTTATCTTAGAAAATTGTTTATTTATTTATTTATTTTGGACATTTTTAGTTTATTTATTTATTTTGGACATATTTTTATCTTAGAAAATTGTTTATTTTTTTTCTTTTATAATTAAAGATTTTTTTTCTTTTATAATTAAAGTGAATTTTGGATCTATTTTTATTTTAGAAAGTTGTTTCATTTTTTTTTTCTTTTATAATTAAAGTGAATTTTGGATATATTTTTATTTTAGAAAGTTGTTTCCTTTTTTTCTTTTATAATTAAAGTGAATTTTAGATCAATTTTTATCTTAGAAAGTTGTTTCCTTTTTTTCTTTTATTATAATTAAAGTGAATTTTGGATCAATTTTTATCTTAGAAAATTGTTTCATTTTTTTTTTCTTTTATAATTAAAGTGAATTTTGGATCTATTTTTATCTTATAAAGTTGTTTCATTTTTTTCTTTTATAATTAAAGTGGCTTTTGGATCTATTTTATTTAAAAAAATGATAATTTTAGATATATTTTTATCTTAGAAAATTGTTTTTTTTTTCTTTTATAATTAAAGTGACTTATGGATCTATATATTTTATTTTAAAAAGTGATAATTTTGGATATATTTTTATCTTAAAAAATTGTTTTTTTTTTCTTTTATAATTAAAGTGATTTATAGATATATTTATTTTTTTTCTTTTATAATTAAAGTGACTTATGGATCTATTTTATTTTAAAAAGTGATAATTTTTGATATATTTTTATCTTAGAAAATTGTTTCATTTTTTTTCTTTTATAATTAAAGTGTGACTTATGGATTTATTTTATTTAAAAAAAAGTGATTTATGGATCTATTCATTTTTTTTATATAATTAAAGTGACTTATAGATCTATTTTATTTTAAAAAGTGATAATTTTGGATATATTTTTATTTTAGAAAATTGTTTATTTTTTTCTTTTATAATTAAAGTGACTTATGGATTTATTTTATTTTAAAAAGTGGTTTAGTTTTTCCTTTTTATTTATTATTTATTTATTATTGAATAAATTCTTTCATTTTTTTCTTTTATAATTAAAGTGATTTATAGATCTATTTTATTGTAAAAAGTGGTTTCGTTTTTTTCTTTTATTTATTATTAAATAAATTTTAATATATTTTTATCGTAGAAAGTTTCATTTTTTTTTTCTTTTATAATTAAAGTAACTTTTGGATCTATTTTATTTTAAAATGTCTTTTCGTTTTTTTTTCTTTTATTTCAATATCTCACTTTTAATTATTTCAATATTTTACTTTTAATTATAGTCTCACTTTTAATTAAATTAAACAAATTTTGATATATTTTGATCTTAGAAAGTTTTCATATTTTTTCTTTTATAATTAAAATATAGTCTCCCTTTTAATTAAATTAAACAAATTTTGATATATTTTTATCTTAGAAAGTTTTCATTTTTTTTCTTTTATAATTAAAATAACTTTTGGATCTATTTTATTTTAAAAAGTGGTTTTGTTTTTTTTCTTTTATTTCAATATCTCACTTTTAATTAAAGTAATTTTTGGTTTCGTTTTTTTCCTTTTATTTCAATATCTCACTTTTAATTAAAGTAACCTTTTAAAATATATATTTTTTTCTTTTTCTTTTCTTTTATTCAATATCTCACTTTAATTAAAGTTTCACTTTATTTTGAAATATTTTTCCTTTTTTTTATTTTATTTTATAATTAAAGTAATTTTTGGATTTATTTTATTTTAAAAAGTGGTTTTTTCTTTTATTTCAATCTCACTTTATATTAAAACAATATCTCACTTTTAATTAAAGTAACCTTTAAAATTTTTTTTTTTTTTTATTTTATTTTATTCAATATCTCACTTTTAATTAAAGTTTCACTTTATTTTGATATATTTTTTCATTTATTGTATTTTATAATTAAAGTAATTTTTTGGATTTATTTTATTTTAAAAAGTGGTTTTTTCTTTTATTTCAATCTCACTTTATATTAAAACAATATCTCACTTTTAATTAAAGTAACCTTTTAAAAAGTATTTTTTTTTTCTTTTATTTTATTCAATATCTCACTTTTAATAAAAGTTTCACTTTATTTTGATATATTTTTTCATTTATTGTATTTTATAATTAAAGTAATTTTTGGATTTATTTTATTTTAAAAAGTGGTTTTTCCTTTTATTTCAATATCTCACTTTATATTAAAACGACTTTTTAAAAAATGGTTTTCTTTTTACCTTTTTATTTCAATATCTCACATTTAATTAAAGTCTCAATTTAGTTCTATATATTTTAAGATATTGAATCTATTTTATATTAAAAATAATAAAATTACTTTTAATTAAAGTGATTTTTGGATTTATTTTATTTTAAAAAGTGGTTTCCTTTTTTATTGAATAAAAAAATCATTCTTTTAAATATATTTATGTTGAAGGTATCTTAGAATAGGTTATTTTGTTTTAAAAAGTGGTTTCTTTTTATTATTGAATAATAAAATTACTTTCAATTAAAATAACTTTTGGATTTATTTTATTTTAAAAATAATAAAATCACTTTTAATTAAAGTGACTTTTGAATCTATTTTATTTTAAAAAGTGGTTTTATCTTTTTATTGAATAATAAAATCATTTTTAAAATATATTTATGCAGAAGGTATCTTAAGATAGATATTTTAGAAAACCTTTTGTTAATAAATAATAAAATTATTTTTAGATATATTTATTATGTAGAAGACATCTTAAGAATAAGTTTTGTAGGTTGACGGGTTTTTTAAAATCATATTTATCCAATTATAAAACTCCCTCCAAAAAGCACGCACATTAAATAGCACGTAGATTCAAAAATAAAAAGGCTCAAAATCCGTCGACATCAAAAAAACACACAGATCCAAAAATACAAAGACTCAAAATCTGTCACCAAAGAGCACGCAGATCCAAAAATACAAAGAGTCAAAATCCGTCAAATCGATCATACCATTTCTGTGAATAAATGAAATGAACCCGGGTCACGACCCAAAAATGCATTCTGTATTAAATTTAATTAGCATATTCTGTAGGTTGACAGGTTTTTTAAAATTATATTTATCCAGTTATAAAACTCCCTCCAAAGAGCACGCACATCAAATAACACGTAGATTCAAAAATACAAAGGCTCAAAATCGATCAACATCAAAGAGCACGCAGATCCAAAAATACAAAGACTCAAAATCCGTCACGAAAGAGCACGTAGATTCAGAAATACAAAGACTCAAAATCCGTCAAATCGATCGTACCATTCCTGTGAATAAATGAAATGAACCCGGGTCACGATCCAAAATGTATTTTGTATTAAATTTAATTAACATATTTTCTAAGATGGGGAATGGGAATGTCGAAGAAATGGTTGATTTTTATATTAACGATATTTGGTAGAAAAGATGTTTAAAGGAATGTGTACAAATTGCAAACTTAACCTTAAAGTTATGTTATATGTTTTTCATCTTAATTCAATATAAAAAAAGTATATTGATTTAATATCTTATATATTAAGGAATAAAAAAGAACCTGAAGGACAAAGAGATGGAATAAATTTATTCATATGAGAAGAGTAAGAATGGGTTACAACAAGAAACCATATAAGATTGTTTCTAGTAACTTCAGTATTTGAAAAGGCATTATAAGAAACCAAATGAATCCATGAGGATATGAAGGAAAAGAAGATGAAGTACATATCATAGAGTGATGGGTTATAATGACAAAGCATGTAAGCGTGCTCCTTCCTCTTTTCTCATTGTAACAGATGTGCTATCTTGCATTTTTGCATAACGGTCAAAAGAAAAGAAGGGGGAGATGCGCAAACCTCCTAATGATTTGATGTGTGATATTGCAATGAAGGTTAAGTGTTGTCGTTCAACCTTTCCATTGTTTATGGTTGCCTTGGAGAGTGTTAATTCTTGGGATTTATGTGTAGTCAAACCCCATGCCATTTTGAGTGGGATTTGTTTCTTATTGCTATGTTTAATGGGTGGGATTGGTATTTTGTTGGGGTTGACATTGTCTCATGGTGGATCGAGATATGTATCAAACTCCACAACGACATATGCTGGCAAGCTTGGAGGGTTGACTCCTTCTGTGTAGGCAATTTAAGTGACCAAGCCTAGTGCTCCTTAACCAATCTTGTTTGGATCCATAAATTGCAGGTCAACATAACACGTTGGCCAATGCATAACAAGATTTCTTGTTCTGATTGATGGTCATCATCTTCCTTAGATATAGAACAACCAAGGCGTTTTGCAATGCAACGTGCTATTAGCCTATTCAAGGATTGAAGCATTTTTTTATTATGTTGGTACACCAAAGTATTTGTTGCAAATAGGTGTATGGCCACATCTAAGTCTTTGCATTATGTTGTAGACAAGTATGTATTTGTACGGGATTGAAAGATCTCCCAATCTTCTTGTAGTGGAGATGCATTTCAGATGTTTGTCAATAGGCGACGAAACTAGACTTGCTGTATATCCTGCCCTTGTTGGCGGAAGCTTGTTTGCAAGGTTACAACAGTGGTGAAGGAGTTCCACAAAGACCTTCTTGGTGTTGCACATGTATACAAAGGTATATCCATAACAGGCAGGCGTTGTCCTAGATCACCAACAAGAGTTATAGAGCAATGACTGAATGGAAAATTGTTGGTTTCTGGAAAGGATTCACATAGACGGCTTTCAATCTGCACAAATAGTTTAGGCCCGACGAATCTCATTTCATCAATGAGGACATAACGGATATGTTTCATCATTTCCTGGAACACTGCCAATGTTTGTGTTTGCAAAGGTTGGAAATTTTTTATTGGAATCTTAAGTGTGGAATGTATAGTGGTTGCTTGTATGTTGAACACTGCAACTCCAGTGGGAGAAAGAAGTAGTATTGGACTATGTCCATATGGAGATTGTTGATTCAAAGAAGCTTTAATGCAATTGATCATATACGATTTGCCAATGCCAGCAGTTCCTTGGATGATCATCATTAGTGGAGCTTTTTTTTCTTTTTGTTGTGAATGATGTAATACTATATTTAATTCCTGATATTGTTTGTGTGACAATTTAGTAGCCACTAGATTGATAGGTTCGTTCATGTGTAACACATCTATACAAGGCTGATTGGTTTCAATGAATTGTGTTGCATAACTAAGAACTACTTCTGGAATGTTTGGGTTGTTCCAAGAATAGTTGGTGACAAAGTCACGATGTTCAAGAATGTCAAGCTCGTTGAAGTCTATATTGGCAACATGGATGAACTTTGACAATAATTCCCACTCATTTATCTCCATGTCGGGATGCATATTGGTATCATTTTCTTCAGCTTCCTCTAGTGGTTCTTCAACATTTGCAAGGGAATGGTCTACATGCCATGCATGGCAGGTTCCTTTTTTATTCTGCCAATTGTGTATGATAGTATCTCTTGAGAGGCCTATGTCAGTTAGGGGTGATTTTAAGAACCCCCCCTAAATTTATATGTATAAAAAATGGGTGAATCCCCATTATACATAGGAAAAACTAAAGGCTATTTTGTTAATAATATAATGTGTATATATAATTTTTCGGTGAATCTTTCACTGAATTATAAACTCTTGTAAAATCTTGACAAATCTTTTTCTGGATTATAAAACCTTGTAAAGTCTTGCCAATTTTTTTGATAAAATATAAAACCATATATAATAATACGAAAATGTATTCAATAAATTGTACTATACTCATTTTACATATTTGGAAAAAGAAACATAATTTTCCCATCCTCTAGACAATGTTTCAAGCATTAGGGGTTATGTTTGTCAAGGTTCTCACTATACACTCTTTCATATCCTTCTATTAGTTTTGATGATATTTCACCACAAAGTCCATATGTCTTGATCATGGCCACCACTTCTGGCAAGATCAGGATATATTAATCTTTTCTCTACCACTTCTATTATGGATTCTTTATTACTAATTCATTGATTATGAAAGGACCCTTAAAACAAGTTCATCATAGGATGTTTTGAAATAGGAGTGCATATAATTCTATCCATCAACAAATTTTTCAATCTCAATTTTGAAACTTCTTACCCTTCTCTTTAACACAAGAATCCCCCAACACATAGCTCACACTAAAACAGAGTTGATCATAAACCCAAAATAAACTTGGTTTATCAAGAACGATTTAAACCCTTAAAAAAAAAGGCATCCCTGTGAAGCTTATAACCTCACTCTAATAGAAAATGTAAGCTTTAAATATTTGCAAGTGACACAATGCATACAAATTATCAAGTAAAATATAAAGAACAACAATGACACACACACAATACACAAAGGTTTACCCTGGAAAGTCTTAATCAAGAAAACCATCCTGACATAGAGTCAAACCACTCTCTTCTTCATTTTATTAAATTCATTGTTCACATTACAATATATAGGTATTTCTCAATGTCCAAAACCCTAATCTATTAACATAGACTAGATTAAAACCCTAATTTGCAACCATAATCAAGTTACAATGGGATTAAAAAACATTGGTTGAAAATGCACAAAATGGATAAAAGATTGAACCAAAATTTTATTTCGGGGGTTCTTCCCACAAACCCTCAACAGGAGGAGCACCCCCACAATCGACGAGGCAATCACACCCCCAAGCCCCTTTGTGCTAGGAAGAAACTAAGTTTACCTACAAAGAATACAACACTTGTCCAACACTAAAGAGGCATTAAATGTGATCCTAGGTCACTCCATAAAACATTGATTCTCATAACCACTAAGTCCTTATGTCATTAAATGTCATAAACTCTTATTATCCCCCATTAAGTGATCATCATACAAAATGAGTAAAACAACAATTGTAATACAACACAAATACAACGTAGTGATCAATATGATTTTTTTTCAATACTTGAAATGATAATCTTTGGGACAAATTCTCTTTTGAGAACAAGGGTTAAAGAATCTATTCAATTCATTGTA
Organism: Picea mariana; assembly: GCA_032191745.1. Classification (NCBI taxonomy): domain Eukaryota; kingdom Viridiplantae; phylum Streptophyta; class Pinopsida; order Pinales; family Pinaceae; genus Picea; species Picea mariana. The sequence continues at coordinate 53,794 of JASDQU010308388.1, read as the reverse complement.
AATAAAACCACCCAATGACTTAAAAATTAGTTCAAGAAAAAATCAATACTAAACTACATGGAAAGACCAAGAAATTCCCTTGACATTGAGCACGTTGCAAGGCCAAAACAAACCTCAAATCGAAAATAAAAATAACAAAAATATTATCACAAATCCAAAAACCTTAAACATCAATGATAACAAATGAAATTCATGTAAGAACAATAAACCAAAATGAATTTTGTCAAGTTATATATAGTATTACAATATCATGATCAATCATATATACTTGATCCTAAAAGTATGAATGAATTTTATGATAATTAATGTAATAGTTGATAAAAATGTTTTTTTAATTGTACTCTCAATCATATATGTTTAATCCATATAATCATTTTCCAGGTTGATGAAAATGATTTTTTTATTCTACCCTCAATCACATATATGTTTATTTATATAATCATTTTCCAACTAATTTTATGATAATTTTTTAATAAATAATACAATAATTAATAAAAATGTTTTATGTACTCTACCTTTCTCATGGTCATGTGTAACACTTTGCTAATTACTTAAGAAAACTGTAATTTATCATTTTAATCTATAAGATTCCTTCAAGATCCAAGTAATGAATACGACATCCTACTCCATGCAAGTTTTTATTGTTTACGTGCGATGAAAACGATTTTATATTTTTACTCTCCGATTTTGTCAACTATACCTTTTATAATTTCATGTCTTTAATAATTTCCAAGGATTCACTACAGTTCCTCTGGAATGCAACAAGTTATTCTATTTTCAATAAAATTGAGTTTTGGTTATTTTACAACATTTTCTTCAATTCTCGTTTTTTCCATGTAAAAATTTGGTGATTTAAATATTCAAACCTAATTCTCATTGTCACTTAAAAATATATATATCAAATTTCAAATACAATTTTAAAATAAAATTAATTAAAATAAGACTTCAACTTAAAAATATGTATATCAAATTTCAAATACAATTTTAAAATAAAGTTAATTAAAATGTAACTTCAACTGCACATTCAAAACATATTTTGGCAATTGATATTTTCATTTCTTGACAAACTTTTTTCACATACATTAAAATAAACATATGATCTTCCTAATGCTTTTCCCTTTTGTACATACAAATTCTCCAAAATAATCTTTTAATATAGTTGCAACATGCACATATATATGGTTTGTTCGACAGTCTCAGCATCCGAGGGAAAGGAAGGGATAGAAATCACAAGTAAACTTTTAATACAATCATTGATTTGTCATCTTTTTTTAGAATTGTAAAATCTGGATAAAATTGATCAAAGTTAACTAATTATTTATTTTTCAACTTTTTTTTTAGAGTTGTCAAATTTGGATAAAATTGATCAAAGTTAACTAATTATTTATTTTCCAAACAAAAATCAGTAGTTTTATAGTGCTTTTAAATCCATATTGTCTAATGTCACAACCTCACACGCCAAATTGTTCTCCACTGTTACTAAGCTTTTAAGAAAAAAATTATTTTTTCCTTGATCCAATTCAGCATAACTGAAAGGAGAAGAATTAAGCAAAATGATACAACACTTGTTTTGCAAGAAAACCATATTTGTACGTAACTGTAATGGAAATCAACATAGTTCTTATCATTCTACTATTAAAGCATGAAAAAGTCATAAACATACATTATATCATTTCTAGATTTTTAAGCCTCAACTAGTCAATACTTTTCAGTTTTTGTATTTGATTTGAGGCCATGCTCAATTATAACAAAAGAGGCCATGCTCAATGTTTATGGAGATTCTACTTATTCAAGCAAATGTGGATTTTTAGTTTTCATATCATTGAGTTATAAAAAAGTATCTTACAAAGTCTTAAAATTCCTTGGTCTATAATTATTTGCTTTTGATTGCTTTTTAAATGTATGCATTTGTAGCTAGAAACTTGTCTTCAGACATATCTATGGCTTCATAATGCAGACTGTGGATATTAAACATTTGGGGTATAATACATAGAAAAGAAGAATGAGAATTTCTATGTCGAGCAAGCATTTTAATATGCTCTATAATGGTAAGGGGACTAAATGACTACTACATAGTGATCATGTAGCAGATTGCCTATTTTTGCATTGTAATCACATAGAAGACTGGTAAAATTGTCCTGCAATAATTTGGCATCATGGAGTGCGTTGATTGTTTATGATTAGTTACAAAATTGTTTTCTAGAAAAAGAAATCCCATTGCAATTTATGTTTACATAATTGCTTATATATTGGTGCTTAACCTCCATTTTTGGGCATGTGAAAAGAAACTTTAATGATTTTCATTGAAAAGAGAATGGACAGTCAAAGGAAATTATACAACACCCCAACATTTTGAAAATGCAGATGCAAAAGAAAAGGAAATGAACATTGAATCTCAAACTTTGGAGCATGATATTGCAGTGATATGTTTTCCAAAGGACTTTGACATGGATAATAAAGTGGAGTTAACTGTCATTGAAGCTCGGTGTCTGATAAAATAATTACTTGATAAACTTGCACCAAAACAAGCTAGCATTAACATACATACACACAATGCAACAATAAGTGATAGTTTAATAAATTTACTTGCTTTCCCCCTGCACAGAAATGGAAAGAGTGACATTGAAGCATGTAACCGAAGAGTCGAAATTCGAATTGAAGGAAATGGAAGATAAAATAAGAGAATCTAATATTTTTAACTTTAAAAGATACAAGGTTTCCAGGAGATTCAAATCAAGGTCACACTTGGTTCATGAGCACTTAGAGAGGAAAAAGTGAAAAAGGAAATCTTGAGCACTTTTATTTTCCATCTGAGATCTCTGATGGTAGGATTATTTGTGTGCAGAGGAGGCATCCCACTGATGGTTCCCAGAATTCTTATGGGATTTTCTGGCCACTGCAATTGCCACCCAATTTAATTCTTCTTCTTGGTCTAACATTTGTATCTGACAATTATTATGACTATGTGAATCCTTGGTACATCTTGACAACATTGAGAGGTTTTGCAAAATTCAAATTGGCATAAGGAAAATAAATGTATAGTGACAAAATGATTTGTTCTTTATCATAGGGGAGAGCCTGTAAAGACAATGGGATCCTGGATTTCGCACATCATGCATGCTTCTCTAGGTCATAGTGTAGAAGTAGATTCATTGAAATATGGCTATGGACATGTTTTCTTTGAAAAGGCAATAGTATACCATGAAGGATTTGGGCATATGTCTATAGATAAAAGGATTATGTACACTGCTAGCCAAGGGAAGGTAGACAGGTACATGGCAATATATGTTTGAGGAAAAGTTGTCCCACTTGGATTTGTCAACAATTTGTCAACAACCAGGGTAAGTTTTGAATAGTCCTTTTGCTTAAATAGTTTTAAGTCAAAAAAATTCTTACAAAATCATAAACAAAAAACATGATAGGGCAGCCAAACCATTAGACATATTATGCATAGAAAATGCCTACTTCACATAGAAGGTTTTCAGATTCCTATGTGGATTTTTACATTGGTTTATTGACTTTGACAGATGTTTTACATGAAGTTGGACACACGATTAAGGGATGTTCAACAGTTGCAAAGTTGGAAGATTTTACTTGCATATAGAAGGTAGAAACAATGAGTGGACATGGTCAAGGAAAGGAGTACCTAAACAAAAGAAGTGCAATCTTGGTTATCCTCTTTACTAAACATTGTGGAGCCATGGATTGTAGAACAAACAAAGAAGGTATGAGGTAAGCAAGTTGTAAAAAAGTGTTTGATGCCAGAGGCAGGAATGAAGTGGACAACAGATTGGAAACATGGATGTTTGCACATGGCATACCTTTTAATGTGGTTCCATTAATTTATTGTCATGGTGTGGTGATGGCCATTAATGATGGACCAAAAGGTTATAAGAGCCTGGGTTACTATAAAATGAGAACCATGTTTCTTGTTTAAGTGAGGGCCTTGACGAATAGGTGTTTAGAACCCATTCAATCCTCTTGGAGAAATTTAAGAGTTAATATTTTGTTTGATGGGTGGAAAAAAATCACACCAAGGCCATTAGTGAACACCATTGCTTCCTTGCCTATGGTTTCAATGTTTGTTTTTTCTATTGAGAATTGTTCTATTAAGGAGAGAAACAAAATGTAATAGAGAAAGTTGGGTCTACTAATGTGGTTCAAGTCATCATTTCAAATGCATTGGTTTGCAGAGTTATAGGGTAGGTTGTGAAGACCAGATGCAGGCCCATATTTTGGATTCCTTGAATATTCCATCCATTGAACTTGGCATTGAGAAATTGAACATTGACACACTATGGATATAGGAGCTCATAAGGAAATTCAAATATCTATTCAATATCATCACAAACCACCACATATTTCAAGCAATTTTATAAGATGAAAGTAGATGAGACATGCCATGACCCTGATTTCATCATGATAAGGAGTTTTGTCAAGGTCAACTTGTCAATGCTTCATATGGTTCAATGAGGTGTGGGTTGTATGGAAGAAAAATTCTTTGGAGAAGGAAATAACGATTCAAAAGCTTGTTGTAAATGAAGACGATTGGAACAGTATTTAATTTTTTCATTAGCTTCGCACAACCTTTGGTTTCTTTGAATTGGAAAGATGAGACACACAAGGCTTATTTAGTAAATGTGTATAAAGATATGGACACCATGATGGAGAACATGATTGTTTTCATAATGAAATAGAATGAAATAAAAATCATGTAGTTGAAAACTTTATTGGTTGTGTGAGAACAATAATCATTGATAAGTGGGGGATAATAATCATTGATAAGTGGGGGATAAGTTGAACACTCTACAAATTTACCACATGCATTGATTCTCGAATATTATGATGAAGTCTACATTAATGCCAACAATGGGTAAATGAAAGTTACACAAGGAAAAGTAGGTGTGTACAAATTTAAAACCATCCATTGCAAATATCCTTCCAAATCTCAGTGAGTCTGCATTTTATTTTTTTCTTTAAAACATTAAATTTTATATTAAATACAAACCCCATTTCCATGGATTGTAAAGTGTGAAAATACAAAATCTAGATAGAGTCAGGACTCCGGACTTGAAGACCTGCTCTGCCTGCTAAGACTTTCTATGAATTGCCATGATAACCAATGCATGTATATTTTCTAAATGCCAAAAGATCAGACTGATTTCTTAACTGACTAGCAATATAAATAACTAAGTGATTCATCATTTTCCAATGAACAAATACATTGTAGGACAAATAACAAATATTTTTGCCTCTTAATAAAAATTGGTATATAAAGTCAGGAGAAGCAAGGATTGAATGTTATCACTTCATGCTATTATTTTTTTTTCCTTTCATTTTTGGTTTTAGTAATAATAACAATATTGTTGCATTGTCCTCTCATTCAGATAGAGTCAGGACTCCAAACTTGAAGACCTTCTCTACCTACTGATACATTCTATGAATTGCCATGATAACCATTGCATGACTATTTTCCAAAGGTCAAAAGACCAGATTGATTTCTTAACTGACTAGCAATATAAATAACTAAGTGATTCATCATTTTCCAATGAACAAATACATTGTAGGACAAATAACATATATTTTTTACTCTTAAGAAAAATTGGTATATAATGTTACGAGAAGCAAAGATTGAATATTATCTCTTATTGCTACTAATATTTTTTCCTTTTTTTTTCCAGTGAAATAACAAAATTGTTACATTGTCGTTTTTTTTGGGAATTTCTTAGTGGACATGTAACTGAGGTATATCTATAGCAGATAAGGATCTATATAGATCCAAATTAGTGGGAAGACAAATACTATAACATAGGTGACCAATTTTTTCTAGTAATACCCTACAACAACCTTTTGAGTAACCCCCTTTGTTGTGATTTATTTGTTGTTTCATGTAGGTTGCATTCCTTTATTGCAATACCTATTGCTACAATGTGATTTATTACCGTAGGGATGGGTGTACTATGTCATACGATTAACCTCTTGAGAGTGTAAAATAGCCAAAAATGACCACTATAATCTTCAGTTACTGTAATAATTATAAACCAAGCATTCATGAATAAAGTTGCTCCCTAAAATTAGATTGCACCAACAAAAGCATGGATGAACTGGATAAATAATGAACACCTACATAAGAATAATGAGAACCTACGTGTATAACTCACCAGATAAATAATGAGAACTTATATAAGAAGCAATGCCCAGAGAGACTATTCCCAGTGTTTTCACCGATATTGAATCTCGTTTCAGACTATTAACCGCCCTACTGATTTGATTTGGGAAAAATATTATTTTTTCCACGTTCCTGCACATCTCTCTCCCCCTCCCCTATCTATAGTTGGATCAACAAAAAAAAAAGGTGGTTTGAGTTAAGGACACCTCCCCTGTCTATTGCTGGATCAACAAAAACAAAAGGTGGTTTGAGTTAAGGCCAACCGGCGCGACCATTTACATATACATGGGAGAAATCATTCCCATTGAAAGCCATGGGAGAAATTATTGACATAAACCATTGATTCGAGGAGACGAGGGAGAAATATTTTCCCCAAAGCCTTGATTATAGGATATGCAGGGCGATCCACCCACCAAAAAAACTGGAATCCAAAAAAATTGAGGCGAATTGAAAATTTTGTCATGAAATCGGGAGGGTGAACCCTCTTTGGACTGGATTTTCCAATTTTTTTTATGGGATGAATGATCTATCAGATATATTGTTTAATTTAAAATTGGGGCTAAAATTTTTAATTTAAAAAAAAAACTACTTTAATAAAAATTTGCCCCTTGAACAATTTAAACCCTAAAATTTCGCCCATGAACGAAATTTCGCCCCTAAAATTATCTATGATGTCAGTTGCAAAGTTACTGAATGGTTTGTATAGTAGCAACTCACTCCAACATAATTCTTCAAAGGATTTGGAATTTGGTGTCGGAATGACTGTGAAGTGTGGCTAGATAAGGACAATTACTAGAGAGATCCTTCGTCGCCAAGGGTTACTTTTTCGATGGCGACTATATGACCAATATTTTGCAATTTCAATGAGAGGGAGGGGTTGAAGGCAAGGAGGTCGAGTGACATAGGCATCAATGAAGGTAGATACAGATAAACAATCAGATGGATCTTTGGAGACTCGACGAAAGATATGGTGACCAACATTTAGTGTCATGAAAAACCGACTACATGTGACAAGGGGGAGTTTTTGTAGCATATGACAAGTTTCCTGAGCGCCTATATCTCGGTCGACTATAGCTTTTGTGTGAAAACGTCTATGGGCAAATGAAGCAGGATCTGTTGGACTCAATGTATATGTGATTCTAGTCAACATACGATGATAGCTTTCTGATCAGCCCTCTACTTTCAAAGCATATTTGGAAATATATTTCATAACTGCGTGACAGGAGAGGATAGGTTGACAATCCATATTTGCTTGCCATACTATTAGTATGTCAGGGTTATGGATGTCTAGACGATCATCATTCTTGGCAGGTTCATATTTTTTTTGACCAGAATTATCAATGAAGAGAGAAGAATTAGACTGTAAGGTCCATGGGCAATTATATCTGCATTGGAGCTTGGAGGCTTTCATACGAAGACATGTTGTCTTTGTGCACTTTGTATGGCGTTGTACCTGATTGAGGAGGTCTGTATGCACCATATGGGAAAAAATGATGTGAATGCACCAAGGAAGAGTTCCCAATAGAGCCACAACACCTAAAGTCCAAGAGTTATCCAACCACTTAAATAGAGAGACCTTTGGTCATCTTATGGCTACTCATGAAAAATTGATGATCATTGTTGGGCTACAAATGTTTTTATCAACGTTTTGATCTCTTGTAGGACAAGAAGGGGCAACAAGTGTCAACAAAGGTAGAAAAATTGATGATCATTGTTGGGCTTGACTACTCATAGTTGCTAATCAAAATATTCAAATTCATCTTTATTATTATAGTCATATGAATAGTATTGATTATCATCAATAACTAAGTGCATTGTTATCGTTCTACTTAATCGATTAAACACCTACTTAAATAGGTTATCTATATTATCTCAAGTAATCAACTTAAATGTTATATGATTGCTAAGGATAAATCGTCATCCACTATACATCAAAAGGATAAAGACTCACCACACCTATGTTTATAGGAAAAGTTCTAAATTTTTCCAAGGCTTTCATTTATATATTATTAGTATTAACTAAAATAATATGGTAAGCATCAAGATAAGCAAGTTTGTTAAAAAAAAAAATCTTGATATTGAAAAGTTTGTTAAAAAAAAATACGACACTCAATTTGAATTTGAAATTATTTGATAATAGTTAAAATTGAAATTTAATACTTAACTTAAAGGAAAATTTTGTAAAAAAAAAATTAGATTCTACAATTAATAGATGGAGTGAATTCATCATAAAAGGCGTTACAATTTCTTAAAGGAAAATCTTGTAAAAACAACAAAAAAATAAAAAAATTAGATTCTACACTTAATAGATGGAGTGAATTCATCGATAAAAGGCGTTGCAATTTCTACAATGATCAAATTCTATAGTAATAACGTATTTGATGTTTGCTAAATACAAATTTTGGTAAGTGATTGCAACTGCATATAATATGTGAAATTTGGATCATATACTGTCATGACTGTGACATAAAACAATTATCACCACAATTATGACAAAGTCTATCAATATTTTAATTGAAGAATGAAATAATATATAATAATAAAGTAAAAGTTGACTAAAGAATTAATATATAATAATAGATATGTTAGTTTGCTTTTGCTTTTTAAATAATTTATATTTATATTCTTTTACAGATATTGAATATACTCTATTTAAAGTTCTTTTAAAAAAATTATAGTTTTATTTTTATAACATTATTCAATATACTTGATTTAAATTTTAGATTACATATTTGGGGAAAAGTTTATGGTTGATTATTTTAATTTTAATAATTAAAGAAACTTTAAATACAACTTTTGCAATGGTATGATTGTGTTAAATAAAAAATAAAAGAGGACATATACAAACAAAAATAAAATATTGTTTAAATTATAAGAATAAAACTATATCATAATAAAAACATTAAATTGAATTGTCTATGTAGGTTTCCACAATTAAAATTGTGGATAAAGTTTGATGTTTAAATTATTGTAATTCTAATAGAGATAAGTCACTTGGGGATTGTAGTTAGCTTGGGCTACACCAATCCTTAACATGGATGTCTCCTCCTGACTAAACTCACCGTAAAGGTATTGAACTCTAGTTGCCTAACAAACCAAACCAATTGAGTTAGCAAAAAAAATTTGGCAATTCTAATAGACAATATTAATTTTGAAGTTAATTAAAATTATAATGAAAACAAATGGAATGTGATTAGTAACAAGACACTTATTAAACTCCACCCAAAGAGCACTAATATGTCATATCCTTAAAAAAAAAGGTACAGACTGTTCAAAGTCTCATAATGCAAACTTATGTAAATATATTCCCTTCTTTAGTATTTTGGATGTCTATGGAGGTTATTCCTAGAGCTATTCTATCAAAAATTCGACAATTAATGTTTGCATTTCTGTGGAGTGGACAAAGGGAAAAGGTTTGTCTTCATCTTTGCAGATGGGATCTCCTGGCTGGACCGAAACACAGTGGTGGATGGGGGCTTAGAAACCTTGTTTATTTCAATTCCGCCTTAATTGCTAATACCTATTGGAGGGCACTTAATGTTGATAGCATCTGAAACATATTACTTCAGGGGTAAGTATCTTGGAACACTCCTTTCATAGATTGGACCCAATTGCCTACTCATTTGTAGAGAAATTCATCAAATTTCTAGAATGGGATGACTAGGAATTTAGGTGTAATACTACACTGGTTACGGTGGAGTCTTGGTTCGGGCACCTTGATTCGCGTAGGCAGGGACAAAATTTGTGGAATGGAGAATATTTCTCTGTTGTCTGACGCTTTGTGCTTGCAACTTCAACATAACCATATAACGCATCTAGCCCAGGCGAGCATTTCCGACAGGCAGTCCCAATTTCCTGAAAGTTGGCGATCCGGTGAGTCAATGAATCTCTGTGACCAGAATGGAATTGAGTGGAGTTCTTTCACCTTGGCTTTGAGAGACGATGGTATTACACTCAGGAATACCGAGGGCTCTCTTGTTCAGGCCGACGAGGACGCGTCGGGTGCCATTTTGGCCTCAAATCTTTATCGGGTACTCATTTCTCCTTTAAATTTTATATGTGACAAACCGTGGATTACCAAATTCTGGAAATGGCCAATACAACTTAAAATAAGATTGTTTGTGTGGCTGGCAGTGTTTGGCAAAATCCTCAGTTGGGACTTGTTGCAGAGACGAGGCTGGGTTGGTCCAGGGATCTGCAAGCTCTGCAATGTCAACTCTAAAACGACAGACCATTGATTAGTTCACTATTCATTCACGCAAGCAGTCTTGCAAAATTTATAGAAAAATCTTTCATTTAAATTTCCAGTGGGAGGGTACCTCAGTATCTGATTGTTTTTATAAGTGGACTTCAGATTTTTCTGCTCCGACAAGCATGGCAGCTATTGCTTGCTAGCATATTTGGATTGAGAGAAACAAAACTCTATTTGAAGACTTCAGCCCCTCACTTGACTCAGTAGTTCATAGGATTTCAGCTTCCTTTTCTTGGTAGCCATCAATTATGAAACACAACATAAACAAAGTGTGCGAATTGACTCTAACAGAGGGGGTCACATTGGCATGTTTTGATGGAGAAACACTATCAAATGGAAGTTGTTGTGTTGCAGGTGGATTTTTAAAGTCTCATGATACGAGGATAACAAAATGGTACCTAAATTGCGGAGTGGGAACCAATACAAAGGCTGAGCTCATGGGTTTGTGGGCGACTCCTAGTTTGGCTTCGCATTGGGCGATTGATAATGTCCAAATCTTGGGTGATTTGAAAGTGATCATTAACTGGAAGATTAAAACAGTGGAACTGGCAAGAAATATGAAAAATACAAGGTACAAGCATATTTACAGGGAGCACAATAAAGAGGCCGACTTACTATCAAAAAGGGCTCTTAAGGAACCAAAAGGTAGGTTGTCATTATTTCACTGGGAAAAAGGGGAAGAGAGCCCACATACTCACCTTAATATCTTCGAAGCTTGAACTCATAGATCAATGTGTGATCGAGTTGCTTTGTGGAGAAGCTGGGTGTGTTATGGAACTTTCTGATACTTTTTGTTGACTGTGTTACTTCATAACAGTCTGTAGGTGTGAGCCTTTGTGTTATCAATATTTATTTCTTCTTTGTATTCAATGCAGTCAATTACCATTTGGCTGGCCACTTTCATTTGTATCGAAAGAAATGATTCCGCTATGTAAAATAAATTATACAGTATATAATTTTGAGTCATTTTTCTATTGGAAAAAAACAACAACTTGAGAGTGATTCCAAGAAATCCTCAATCACCAAACTCAGCAAAAGTAAAATAAACATCACAAAGTTGATTGAAATTGGAATTATGACAAAACAATTTTGACAAAAATCTATAAAATTGGAATTATGAGAAAAGAATTTTAACAAAAATGTAGCTTTTTGAATTTACAATAAATGAAATGTCATATATTTAGTTATAAAGAACATATATCTTTTTATTAAAAATAAAAAATATTTAAAAAAATATTTTAACTTTAATACAAAATTATATATTTATGTATTTAGTTATAAAGAACATATATCTTTTATTAAAAATAAAGAATATTTAAAAATATATTTAAACTTTAATACCAAATTATATATTTATAGTAATTTTATATTATATAAATTTAAAACTATTTATCTAAAATAATAAATTTTCTTTTTTTAAATCAATATTAAAATTCCAATAACTCCATATAGTATATTCCACACTCAACCATATCGTATATTCCACATCTCCATGATATTACAAGTTTCATTTTTTTCGGCTTGGTACCACAAGCTAGCTGGACCTTTGGAAGAATGGCTGACATATACACAATGGTCATGACAACACATACACTGTGGAAAATGTATATAAACAAGCTTTTGGGTACAGACACACTCCATATATATATGAAAATCTACATTACCAATAAGTATAGAAAAGTAGGTTAAAGGGTGTAGAAACCTTTTTATTTGGCGCTCTTTTCCTGGGCTGATTCTTTTCTTTCACATTCTGCATTTCATTGAAAAGAAAAATATACCCATTTCATAATTTTCAAAATAAAAAATAACCCATCAATTCAGAGCAAGACCCACAATCTTAAATGCCAAAATACAAGCGCCCAACATAGGAACTAACAGATTAGAGACCACTTACCTCAGAGTTGGGACGAGAAGTGGGTGGCAGGCAACGCTCTAGTGGTGAAGCCATAGCCATGCCGCCATGTTGAAGTTCATAATCGTTTTCGTTCTTGTCTCTCCTAGGGAACAGATAGAAGTTGCGAATGCCACTGCTCTGCTCTGTCTGAATGGCAGATCGTGTGCGCTTTAAATCCCATTGAAGAAAGAGTCTCCAATAATGGTGGAAGCAGGTTAAAATCTCTGCAACTTCAATTTCATCTGTTGTAAAGTGAGACGACGATGTCTGCGGGCAGAGGGCTTTCAACCTAGAGTGCAGGAGCCCCCACGTGGCTAGATCACGAAAGATTGCGGAGTAGAACTCTACCTTCTCTCTCCACGTCTTGTTTGCCTAGAACTTGATTTGGGGATGGGATTCGATCCTTAGACCTCCGGATAGCCTGACCTTGGGTTCGGATATCTCGGGCCGCGCCTAATCTCGTACACTTTACAATGAAGTTCTACGGATCAACGACCATCTGGGATGGTTGAAGTCAACCATGAAGTCATCTGGGCAATCAGAGATATATGCACATGGCGCGACATTGTGGACGACGTAGAGAATGGACACTGTGGCCAGGGCTATTGCGAAGAAGAGAGTGCAGACCATGAGCTTCTTGCCCATGCAGTGGTAGATGAGCTCCAGCTTCAACAGTTTCACAGCCATGGAGGCTGCTAAACTTCTACCACAGTGGTAGTTAACTCGAAGAAAATCAACAGTACTCGCCAAAAAATATATTATGAATCTAAATGAGCAAATTCTGATCTTATGTTGGAGTTTTGATCACCATTTGCAGTCCTGAAAATCATCGAATGCCTATACTTTTCGGGACCAAGAAACACGGTTGAGCCAAGCAATGGACATTTTACCCTTCACACTCGAGCATTAGCATTCACTTGGGAGCATTTTCACTCGAAATTTGGTTGCGTATTCATCCTCGGGCAAGTGCTTTGCTATAGCAGTCGATGGACTTGACGCTTTAGTTTTCTGTGTATGGGACTTATATGCCGTGGGGGAGAGTCTGGTCTGATCATCAACACTCTGCATCTAGACCATGTTGTTTACATGGACGAGCGCAGCATGAGGATGACGTTCGAGAACGGTGTGAACCATAAGGATCTCATTGATGCTGCTGCCAACGAAGTTCTTGCATTGCTAGCGTTGTAGGAGTGACGTGATAGACAATTGGTTTAAGAGGGAGTGTGTAGCTGCACGAATCTCAGCAATCTCCTGACGTTCTCAACTGATATTTGATTTGTAGGAGGGCAGGCGTTCAAATCTTGCAATTGTTCCCAGCGATTCAATTAAATTTGAGTTGCATGCGGGAGCATGTCAGACTTATCTCTTCGCCTCCTTCATTCATTAAAATCCAACTCTAAAATGATAAACCGGAATGCAAATCTAAAATGATAAGCCCGTCTGACACAATCTTGGGTCAAATTCGGTGTGCGGAATCCATGAAAGGGTCGAGTCCATGAGTTCTTGGATCAGATTTTGGGACTGGGAAAAAGCCTCCTCAAATGAAAATCACGACGTGGCCAAATATTTGTCAATAATATGCATGGATCGACCCATCAACTATACCTATACATTTAATCAACTATATATGTACATTTAAAACACAGTCACATAAGTCAACAATGATGGTTTTATTGATTTATGTGTATATGGTTTTTAAGGTGAAAAAACTAAAAAAATGGTTTTAGAAAACCTGTCAACCAGTTGACACGTTTTCTACAATATCTCACACTAAATATGCCTTCGGTATAATTAAATTTAGTTATTGCAAACCTTCCAAAAAGGATGCCATCTTCCCAAAATGCATTCTGTATTAAATTTAGTTATTGTGAACCTTCCAAAAAGGTTGCCATTTTCCCAAAATGCATTCTGTATTAAATTTAGTTATTGCAGACCTTCCAAATACGCTGCCATCTGAAATAGCATGCCGACAAGGCATCGACAGTCCTTGTGTTGAATGACATCTTGAATGGGAACTCTGTTCAATTTGAAAAAAAAAATCATTTTATCTTTGGAAGTGATGACTTTACTCGTTGTGCCTGTACTATCCATTCTTTGAAATCGTTCATTGATATTATTCATGATACTTTCTTCTTCATCCAAGGCTTCCGCCATTCTCCAACCAGAGTCCTTCACCATATCTTTCAATCTCAGAGTCAATTGCCTTAATAGATTTGAAAGTGAAGATCGGATATACACGTACAACGAGCTTTGTAAAGGTCAAAGTGTATTGCTATGTTATTCAGAGTATTATATGCACCTTCTCTTTCCATGTTTATGCTGTGGAAGACGTTACCTGACCATTCGGTTTCCGTTGGAAATAGCTATCCTCGTGGTCGTGGTCGAAAGAATAATCCCAATTCACAGGAAAATTTTCTGACCGATGATTTACTTGTTAAATATAAATAGGGTTAAAAATTTCATCCAAACCATTTTTTTTTGAATTCTACTCACGTTACCTATCTCAACCACAAGAGCAACCACCATAACATTCTATTTATGTTTTTATGAGCATACCCAACAACATAATATAGCCATTAGAAATGAATACAAGGAGTTGGGACTTAGATCCTTTCTACCAAATAGACATCAGGCTTTAGGATTGTTTAAAGTTAAATATTTTTGCATATTTTATTTTTGGGAGAGGTGACTGGCTTGAAAATTAATAATTATTTATTTATAATGTATAAAAAACAGATAAATTTATTTATTTTTATTTTAATAAATTTTCAAAATTATTATTAAGAGTTATATAGATAATTATTAAAATTGTTTAAGTTTTTTTCAAAGTGTTTAGGAGGGAAGGGCCTATCTTTTTTCGAGTAGTGTAAATGTCATAGGGTTAATATACACAAACAAATATACACAGCGTTATTATATCTGTTTAGTAGGTTTAATACACACAAACACATATACACAGCTTTATTATATATGTTTAATGCATAGTTGCACGTGAACAACTCCTTGTATTTCCAACATCTAATTCTTAAGCTCTCGAAGTTTTGAGAGCTTGGAAATTAGTTGGAAACGTCCTCAATTGACTGAGAACTTGGGAGCTTTAACATCAAAGAAATGGGAGCTTGGGAACCAGTGTCTTAAAAGAAGAGTTTTAAATTAGAATTATATTAAATTAAAATGTAAATATATATATTCCTTTATTACAAATACATAATTTCTTACAAATATTTTCATTATATTTATTCAAAATATCATAATCAATATCTAAATCAAACGTCATCCATCACTACCCGCAACCATAAGCTATTGTGATCAACAACGACGAGTAAAAAAATTGTTTCTACGTTGCTATAATAGCCCGCCATTGACTTGCCCAAGAACCCCATTCTATTGACAGGAAAAGCAAAGGCAGCCATCGAACCAATTAGAATAAACCATTAGGCATCCGTCAGATGCATGTAGAACCGCCCAATGAGGGCCTCCCAGTGCAAAATCAATTATGTTCGTCAAGCGCTCATCATAATTGATTAATATGTAATTGATTTGACAATTTCATTTTTATTACTAGTATATAATTGATTTATATACATTTTTATGATGAATTAAAAAAATATTATTTTATTAAATTTAATTTATAAAGATTTTAAATATATGTGTAAGAAATTTTATAAAATTTGTTTGTGGCTATATTTGTTTTCTGAAAATCATACTGTATTTAAATATAGTAATATAATATATTTATTTATTTACTTAAAATTGTAATAAATTATTTAATAACTATCATAAACCTTCGTGAGTGGTGTTATAATTTTTTCCTATATATTAAAAAAATTCAATATATATTAGAAAATATTCACTACTTTGTTCAATCTCGTTCTTTTTTTTAATAAAAATAGCAATGTAATAGTGTTTATCATTTATTATTTGCAAGAATTTTCAAAGTTGTTTCATGATTTAATATAACTTTCTAATTAGTTATATCTTTGCAATAATTATGAAAAGTTATAAGAATATTTTTTATAGATTCATAAATAATTAAATCTTTCTTAATAACCATTTATTTTTAAATATATTACAAATTTATTTTACAATACAATACTTTTACCTAAAGTTTAGATATATTACAAATTCATTTTAAAATACAATAACTTTTACCTAAAAAAGTTGAAGTATATATACCATGGAATTGCTGGTGGATTTCAACCTATTGTTTTTTTTTTTTAAGATAATGAACAAGTTTCAAAAGTTTTTATTGCTTTTGCATTTTAAATATATATTATTATATGTTATTAATTAGTTTTTTTTATTGTTGAAATTTTATCTATATAAATTTTGGATTTCATTTATGAGGATTTTGTTTAAACATTAAAGATAATGAGTAAATTTCAAAAGTTTTTATGGCTTTTGCATTTTAAATATATATTGTTATATGTTATTAATTAGTTTTTTTTATTGTTAAAATTTTATCTATATAATTTTTAGATTTTATTTATGAGGATTTTGTTTTGTAATTTCATAATATGATGTATGAATTTTTTAATTTTTTTTTTATGGTTTTATAATTTTATAATATAATATATGAAATTTTGAAAAAACATTTATTTTTTTAATAAAATGAAAAAAAATGGTTGAATATTTGTCCCTTTTATTATAGATATTAATTTTTAAAGTTTGTTATGAAAAGTTAAATTAATTTTTAAATTTTATTATAAGAAATTAACTTAATGTTAATAATAATAATGATTTTTTATTTCATAATTTAAATAAATAAATACAAATTTATATTTAAAAAATTTATTTATTTTTATTTTATATCAATATAAAAATTTATAAATATTAAATATAAATAAGAATTAAAATTACATCTATTTTAATTTTATATTTATATAAGAAAATACAAATCTTTTAGGATAACATTTTTTTATATAAATTAATTCATAACTTAAAATGCAATGTAAACTCCTCCATCTAAAATTAAAATAAATTTCTTTTTATTTTATTTTTATTTATAAAAATTATATTAATTTCAATTTTATTAATTAATAAAATTAAAAATATAATACATCTTATTTATAATGAGTTGTACAATTTATCTAACTTTTTTTTTTTTTTTATAAGTAAAAGTGGGACCTTCCTATTAAAGCTTCACACAAAAAGGAGAATACATAACAGATAGGAGTCAGGTGTCCTGCCTATGAAGGAAACCAGGACACCTGTCTATCACACTGTAACAGGTCTAAAAATTATGAAAAACATAGAGCCACCCTGCCCGTAGGAAACTAGGGGGAATAGTCTTAGCTAACAACAGTTTAATCATGGAGTGTCTAAGGCTATCCCGACTAACAGCTAAAGGACTACTGTCCTGAGAAAGTACAACAACAAACATAAAGAAAAACATGCAAACTCTGAAACCTTTTATCCGGGGCTCGCCTTGTCGTCCTGCGCTTCTGCTGCTCGAGCTGGAATGGCGAAAGGCTGTTCACAGGTAGGACATAGTCGCTTGGGTGAAGCGTTGGAGTACGCTGCATACAGCATGTCCAATCTCTGGCTTGCGCAGACCGCGCGAAAGATTTGGTCCTCGACGAGGCTACGGAGTTCAAAGATAAGCTGCAATTGCTCCGGGAGCAGAAGAGGTGGCGAGGGCGGCCTCGTCTGCGCGTCATCATTTCCTTGGCAATCTGCATTCTGGACTGTGGCGGCTTCTGTCAATTTATCCTCTTTGATGATGCAGTTTTCTGGGCCAGGGTCCAAAGAGGCTGTAGCACAGGAGTCGTAAGAGGTTCTGCCGGGAGGAGTGATGCGGGAGCGAAAGACGTGGGCGTAGGGGTCCCAATCGTCCGGGAAGGTGACCATTTTCTGGTGCGGGAAATCCGGAGGGAGCTGAATGCTCGGGTCCTCTTCTACGATTGTGCCAGGAGGTGAATCCACTGCCCGAATTGCCTGCCGTCGACGCCGTCTGACTAGAGTCACTGCACTCTGAAATTCTCTGTGTCTTTTCCTTCTAGAGGCGGCTGCATACCAGCCAGCCCCTCTGCGTGGTTTCCCCCTCAAACGCGGCATCGCTGGAACGGAGATGAGATCCAAGTCGCCTCGCTGTGCAGCAAACTGTTCGAGCCGAATGGATCCCTCGAGAAGGTTGATGGGCCAATAAACCACCATAAACGCCATTAAAGCCACGAGCTTAATGCTCTGGCTGGTCGGACCGATGGCGCTCGTGCTGAAGAGCTTCATGTTACGGAGATGGAAGGAGCTGACGCGCACAATGAATCGCGGAGTGTGTGGGGAGGACAGTTAATAAAGCCCCCCCGCCTCCCCTCGTCTCCTCCCCTTGCCACCTAGCCTCACCTTCTTGGACGCGTGTCACCCCATCCCGGGAATATATCTAACTTTATAGTATAATTAGAAACATGGATAATAAATGGGTAACATGAGTATATGTATTTTGTTTTGTTTTTCAAACTCTTTTTAAGGAAATAAGTGTTGTGTTTTTATCTGAGAATTTAAAAGTACAATCATATTCTTCACTTTATTCATCAACACCTTTTAGTAAATTAATTTTGATTGCTTCTTCTCAAGACATGAAATCCCACAACTTAGCACAAGAAATACAAAATTTTCACCTAATAAAAAAAATTGTTCAATAAAGATTAGTCACATTTAGATATAAATTCATTTTAATTTCATTTAAGAAATATGCTAGTTATATTATATATTAAAATCCATCTCCATCCTTATGCTTTTTACTTCTACGATGTATATATTAAAATCCATCTCCATCCTTATGCTTTTTACTTCTATGATGTATATATTAAAATCCATCTCCATCCTTATCCTTTCTACCTCTACTATTAGGTAATACAATTTAATTTTTAAAGATAAAATATCAATACATAAAAACGATTAGGTAATACAATTTTTAAAGATAAAAGATCAAGACATAAAATTAGTTGTTTGTATGCATATGTTTGTAAGGTGTAATAATAAAGTTAATAAATTATATATATAATATCAATGTGACAAAATTATATTCTATATTATGTATTTTTGACAAAATTATATTCTAAAATTATCCTTGCCACCTCTACAATTATAGAATATAATTTTGTCAAAAATACTAAAATTATCCTTGCCACCTCTATGATTATAGAATATAATTTTGTCAAAGATATATATAGATATGATGATGACTATATAATATAATATTTTTAATATTAATACGAAAAATAATAGTGTTCGTAACAAGGAAATGAAGATTTTCAAACTTGAGAGCGGGAACAATTGTTACAGGTTCCATGGTGATGGCGGCGAGGGTGATGGGATTTGGAACTATCTACTTGGATCATTTGAAGCAGGAGTTAGAATAACAAGCACAAAGAGGATTGACTGGTGAGTGGGATGGCGATTAACAATCTAGTGAATGAGAAGTCTAGCTAGCAGGTCCCTTGGCGACGATGGAGAGGGTGTTGGGAGACGGAAAACTAACTACTTGGTTTCACTTGGAGTCTGAGCTAGTGGAACTAGCTCATTAATGTGCTAAGACTCGAGTTAGAGCTGTGAGCCGCCTAGCCGGTCATCTAACTACGGATCTGGTGACGTTGTCTTGTCATTTAATAACTAACTACTCGATTCCCAGAGCGTTTTAACGATGACGACACTCTTTTGCAATAAGACTTGATTGTGTATGGTGGTGGAGCCTCCAGCGACTTCCAGGTGTGACCCTAATGGAAAGTGAAGTCAGCGCACTGATGAGTGCAACTGACGAGGAGCACTGGGAGAGGTCAAGGTTTTTCTTCTCGGTGGATGTGATCAGTGGGATTAAAGACACATACCATCACTTTGGTGAGAGATTTAATGCGGGTGTATTACCTGTCAAGCCTCGTTCATTGTACAAGTCGGTAAACACTTTGGAGCCCTGTATTCCGCAAGTCGCTGCAGAGTTCGCAGGAGGGATTACCGGGGTTTTACCCTCTGCAAAGAGGTTTTAGGGGCCAAGAGGGTTGGTGAAGGGTATTTCGGGGGTAGCACAAACTGGTAATGGCAATGAGTTTAAAAGAGTTTCTCGACTAGACCAAAGAAACCAAGTTAAGTGCACGGTGAAGGTGTGGAAACCAACAAGAACGAAGCAAAAGCTAGTTATGGGAATGGACATTGGTTTAGAAGAGTCCTGCAACTTGGCACTTTGCGCCTTAGTTGGGAGAATGGCTTATATCTCTCGTTGTTTTTCACCCCTTGATGAGTGGGTGCTTAGGAGATGGGAACCTTTGCTAGGATATACTCCTGAGGTGCTTTCGCTGCCAAAAGGTTGGATGGGTTTTGTGTTCAAGAGTCTAGAGGATTCAGAACTGGTCCTGAATAAGTTTTGGAGTTACGATGAAGGGAGCATGATGTTAAAAAGGTGGCGCATTAGTTTTAATCCAGTGACATAATATTTTAGTTTTTGACATATTTGAGTGCTCCTCCCAAGTCTTCCCTTACAATTGTGGAACTTAAAATCTATGGAGGCGGTTGGGAATTCCATTGGACGATTTTTAAATATAGATGAAATAGCTTTGAGGTCTCTGGATAAAAGAATGACAAAAGTGCTAGTAGAAGTGGACGTACATGCAGGGATTCTGGAAGTTTTAGAGATTGAGTCGCAGGGTCTTCTGTTTGTACAACATTTGGACTATTTGGGGCTACCATTTCGCTATACTTTTTGCAGGTAGACTGGACATTTGAGAAAGAAGTGCCCAAACATATTTAGCTCTTTGGTTGACGATGATTCATCAGATGAATTGCTTGGTGACAGTGTCACTCCATTGGAGGAAGCAAAAGACCCACTGGATTATCCGGGGATAAGTTCTGAGGACAGTCCTGCTGCGTCGAACATAACTTTTGTTGGTAAGTTGAGACATTATTGCCCTAAGCTTTATTTCTCTTTATTTGCTTGGGAGTGCGAACATTTATATTCTATCCTCTTTCCTGAACAGTCTCTAAGGAAGGTTCTAGATTTTTATTAGACTAATTTCTTAGAACCTGAGCTCACTGCTTTGGGCGAGGACATAAATATGAGTTCTTGTGAGGTTTCACCTATCTGTGGGGTTATTGCTAATACAATTAATCTGGCTGGGACTGAGGATGTTTCATTTATTGCTCTAGGTTATAGTGAGTCAACTCTCATTGATTCTAATTTGGACAGATTGATTTCTGATTTAGTTCCTTCACTTAACAAGGATTCTAACCCTTTTCCATTACCGACCTTTCTAGGCAACCTTCCTATGGATAGTCAGCTAGTCCTAAGGAATTCTAAGGGTAACCATGGGAATGGGGTGCATACTTCTACTGACCCTGCGTGGTCAAGGGGTTTGGGGTTTGAAGTCTCGCTGATTAAAACAAGAAGTGCTCGTCGGAAGGCAAGGGCTAGTAGTTCTATTTCAGATACTTTACCATTTACAATCACTGAATAAGGGACGATTAGAGGCATGAAATCCTTGGCAAGGGATAAATCATGATCCTTCTTTCCCTTAACATTAGAGGGGTAGGAGGACCCATGAAACTGGCCTCCCTTCGTAGACTCTTGTGTAAAACTTCTCCAAACATTATTTTCTCACAAGAAACTTTGGTGGCTGCGGATAAGGCAAGATTTTTTATGAATAAGATCAGACCCAACTGGATGATCTGTGTTGTTAGCACCATGGGGACTTCTGGTGGACTTCTGGTGGACTTATAACATCTTTGGATCCAATTTTTTTTGTTCCGGATCCTTATCTAAGCAGTGGTGGTTTTTTTTTGTCAGGAACTTCCCTAATGGACAACAGAAAGATAACTCTACTGAATGTTTACGGGCCTTGTCAGGACCACAACACTTTCTGGGATTCTGTGGATGGTACAGTTTTATTAGCACATAAAGACATAATTATTATTGGAGATATGAATTTCACAGCTTCTTCTGAGGAGGTTTGGGGGCAATTAGCACAAGTTGACTTGTTGGTGGGTTTTTTTAAATCACTATTTTTAAAAAACAACTTAGTGGATGTTGTCCCTGCCGAGGTCGTTCCTACGTGGCAGAATGGTAGGTCCAGTGATGAAAGTATAGAAAAATGCCTTGATCGGGTTTACGTAGCAGAGGATCTCATCGAATCCACTCCGAGGTATAGGACCTAGGTTGAATACCCTTTCCTGTCTAATCATGCACCATTTTTCCTTGAGTTTGGTGTTGGGATTCCGACCGTTGCATATCCTTTTAAGTTAAATCCAACATGGATTGGCGATGATTCCTTTGTTGGGATGGTCTGGGATGTTTGGAACGATCTGCATCTTCTACTTATTATAGGAGCACAAAGAAGATTGGTAGGGAAACTATCTCTTTTAAAATCTCAAGTTAAATTGTGGGCTAAGGAGAAGCACCTACAGGATAAGTTAGACTTGGTTAAGATTGAAGAGACACTTGTATTCAGTTATAAACATTTGACACAAGGTACAAGTTCTAATTCCCTTGTACAATATTTATACACACTTGAGGCGGAGAGGAAGAAATTATTGCTGGCGGAGGAAGAAAGGTGGCGTCAAACGAATAGGGAAATATGGATTAAAAGCGGTGATAAGAATACCAAGTTTTTTCACCGCTTCTCAAGCTATAGAAGGAATAAAAAATAGATTTGCGAGATAAATGATGATACATGGGGCATACATTCGGGGCAGGAGGCCATCAAGGAAGAAGCAATTAAATACTTCAAGTCTTTCTTTAGTGATACAGGCCAGAACAATATTGAAGACCAGATCAACTCTGCCAAGTTGTTCCCAAACTTTGTGAGTGAGGATGAAGTACTTACACTAGAAAATGAGGTTTCAAAGGATGGAATCTATGATATTCTAAGAGGGTTTTGCGAAGGACAAAAGTCCCGGTTCAGATGGATGGACTGTTGAATTTTTCTTAAACTTTTTTGAGTTGGTTGGACAAGACTTGTTAGATATGGCTGAAGAAACAAGAATCCGAGGGGAGGTTATCAGTTCAATTAATTCAACTTTTTTGGTTTTGATTCCCAAATTTAATAGTCCATCTTCATTAAGTGATTTTCAACCTATTGCAGTTTGTAACTTATGTTACAAGATCATTGCTAAAGTTATTGCAAAGAGAATTAGGCCAATATTGTCTAGATCACTTTTAGAAGAGCAGTTGGGTTTTCTTAAAGGGAGACAAATATGATGGGTGTTCTATATGCACTAAATCCTTCAGTTAAATTGTCAACTCGGGGCAAGTAAAATTAGAGTTGTAGCACTATATGTGCCAAGGCAGGAAAACTAGAGGAAGTATAATCTAACTAAGGAGATGGTCTATCTAAGGGTTATTATACTTAAGCAAAGACTATCAATGAGCAAACCCTATCAATGAACTTGAACTATTTACCTTAAGCAACTTTTAAACATGGATCGATGGATTGTTCCTAAAGAAGCAAATGAAAACCCTACTTTGAATAAGTTAACCTATTTAATCTAATGAGAAAAAACAAGTCACCTATTTAATCTATTCAACTTAATGAGAAACAACAACAACAAATTAATCTAATCAATCTATTCAAATCAATGAGCAACACCAGTAAGTAATCAAGTAAACAATCAAACAACTAACCTATTAAAATTTATTCAACAAGTAAACTAACCAAAACTATTCAACATGTAACTAATCAAAACTATTCAGCAAGTGAACTTTATTATTAAGATAAAACTCATATCTACTAATATGCAAAGGGAAATCTTAACTTATTTAATTAAAAACATCATGACAGTATTCAAGAATAATCAACAACTATTCTTAATCTACAATAACAAGAAACTTCAAAGATGATGATTATGTCTTTGGTGTCTTATGACATCACAATGAAATCTAACGATTAGTGATAGCTCAAGATGAATAAATTCAATATTAACTTCTATGGAGAAATGAAAAGTATGAATCAAACAATCTAACGAGAGCTTAGCCATCATAGAAGAAATATCGACTATCCTAAAAATTCATGTGATCTCTCAATTTATGCATTAATCATCAATAATAAGAAAACATTATTCTACTTAATTCAAATGCACTCTTATGCTAACGTAAGCAAATTCACACGATTAGAAACTCGTAACTAAAAACTTAACTGAAACTCAAACTTCTAATTAAAATTACAATTTAAATCTAGAACGGAAATTTCATAAATTAAACCAACTAATCCTATTATTAAAAAATCAAACTTCAAACCAAAATGCTTATAAAAACAAAACCCAAATTCTGCTTCTATTCTAGCATACTACAACAAGATTGATAAGCAAAATAGATTCAGGAAAGCATGACTAAACTGGAAATTAAATTAACAAAACTCACAACTATTAATCCATCGAAACTTTGCCAAAGAAACTCTGTACTCTGTGTTAAATTGATACTTTGTTCTAGTTACTTTGTTTTAACCTACAGAAATTCACTTTAACATTTAACACACAACAATGTTATAATATTGCAAGCCATTTACTAACGATTAAAATACACAACATATTAACAAAAAAGAAATTTAGACAATTAAATGATGAACAATAAACACACATGATTTAAAATGATAAAAACACATATAATAGGAAATGAAGTAAATGACAATTGCACAATTGAAATATGCAAGCTATCTATCTAAATATTCACCCAAACCACTGGTGTCCCCCCCCAGTAGGTCATGGCTACTCCTCATAACAAATCGCGAGCTAAATCAACACGGTTCTGGCATTAAATTAAAAAAGGCAGTCTAGCACAAGTTTGAGAAAATGACTGAGTTACACAACAAAATGATTCTAACAATTCTTAACACTTTGTCTGACCATTACTGTGGTATTTATAATTATTACAATTCAAGAGGTCGACCACTGGAAGGGTCGACCTTCTCTAAAAATGGTAAATTCCATTAAATGCATTCTAACAGTCTTTGGCTTGTAGAAACTGAACGTGCCACTCAACGATTAACACAGCTGCATAATCCGAGATGTCAAGAGCTCAATAGCTGGAGGCCATGAGGGTGAAAAAAAACCATGTTGCCGATTCACCCAACACAAGCCACCAGTATAACAACCTCCAACTCGCCCACGCTTCCAGTGCTGGATGCAATGCCGGATGAAGTACCGGATCGGGTGCTGGATGGAGTGTTGAACGAGCTACCAGATGGAAAATCGCATGGCGAATTCATCCTGTGACACATAGATCAAACATTAAATTCTTTTAGACATTAAATCAAATCGATTTAAATCAAAACCATCGTAAAACATCAATTGCACATACCTGGTATAAAGCTATGACGAATTGATATAAAATCCTTCAAAACTTATTCAAAATGGTTAAATACACATATAATACTGATACAAAAAGGATTTAATCATCATCATAAATTAACTAAATCACGAGCCCAACATTAACCCCACACCTAAGATTTTGCAGGTTCCACTGCAAACAAAAATGAATTGCCCAATATGACTAGACTTGCCGAGCAGGAGATGGATGAGCTTTAGAAGCTTCTTGCCCTAAAGAATTTGTCTTAGCCCTCTTGCAGTGTTTCAATTGTGCACGAAGGCTACGATTATTATTGGTCATTTGGTCAACCAATCTTTGGAGGGAATTCATCTTTGCTTGTAGTATTGCATTGTCATGGTGGAGATGTCTATCCATGGTCTTCCTCTCTTCCAATTGTTGCAACAACTGAACATTTTCCTGTTGTAATTTTTCAATGGCCGGAGTATGATCAGATATGTTAGAGGAGGGCTTGGATCCATTGAAGGATGTAGAGAGTCTATCAGCTTTGGGATCTGGTGTAGGCATTTGTGAGGTAGGAGTAATAGGGGGTTTATGAGGGGAAATGGGTTCAAATTTTGTTTCTCTATCAGGCTCCAATTCTTCTGCAGACACTTCCCTAAGTTTTTTATGGGGGCTTTCGAGATCAAAAGATACTTGGATAGGGTTCGAAGTGCTTGGGGGTTTTTCATAAGGCTTTCCTATTGTATTTCAGGTACTTTTTGGAAAAGATCCTCTCTTGAATCGATTAGCTCCTCTTCTATTTGTGGGGAGTACAGGGAAATCTTGTTGAATTGCCTCTTGTAGCTTTTTGAGTGCAGGATCAATAGATGTTGATGACATTGGAGAGTTATCAATAGGTTTCATAGTCTTCTTGCCCGATGAGGCTGCAGGGGTATCAACAACTTTCTTGTTCTTTTGTTCTGGTAAAGGGATAGCTTGAGTAGGAGGGTTTGGATTCTTCAGAGAATGGGGTTTGGATGGAGTAACAGTCCCTAGATCTAGTGTTTTCTTGCTGGTATTGATTGTAAGATGGGGGTTTGAAAATTGATAAATGAACTCATCCCATGTCTTCCCCTGTTTTTCCAACTCGGCTATAACAAGCGATCTGATGAGGCTGTGGTGGAATAGGCTATTATGAAGATTGGCCACATTCTTTCGTACTTGGGAAGACATGTTCTCAAGATTTTTTAAGAAGTAAAAAGGGAAATTCAATGGCTTATTGAATTGGAAATGATCTAATAATCGAAAATGCCAGTCTTTAAAAACAAAATATCTACCTTCACAAGTGATAATTCTGGTGATGACTATCAGAGGGTTAATTAGCTCATCCTTAATCCACTCCTTGAAGTATCCCTTAGCTCCAAAGACATTCTGAAACTCAATTTTAAAGACCCCATTGTAGCTCGCCCGTGGCAACTGGTGGTGTTTGAACCAACGGTCTCTAACCCTTGGAATCTTTGTGGTTGAGGCAATTGATTCCTCAGAGATCAAAAAGGTTAGAGATCCCATGCATGCCATCCTTTCATTGAATCCAAGGGTGAATTGCAAGGAAATGCCGTCATCATGGCCTTGCAGATGGGCCAAGAACGGTCCCCACCCTGTGCGAAGGAAGACCTCCCTACACTGTCTGAACTCGGGGATAGCAAAGAGGTCGATATAGGAGGATGACTCATATCATTTGGTCATGGTGACAATGTGGAGAATGAACAGAGGGAAGAATTTGACAGAGGACGAGCGCAATTAAGAAGAGGATGAGCGCAATTAGGCAAAGGACGAGCGAAATTGGGTAGAGGATGAACACAATGCATAAATGAGATAACAATTTAAGCTATCCCTTTTTTTTTGAATGCGCCCAAGGTGGAAATAGTTGAACTCGTTGATGAATTCATCACACACGATTTATCATGTGCGAGTGCGAGTGCACCGATTTCAAATTCGAAGAGTATCTTTTGGAGGCAATCATAATGATGAAGGAGTTAGATCAATGTCCAAGTCTTCGACTTGGACATTTGATCATAAAAATGTTTAAAATTTGTATCATTTAACTCTCAATTTCCATTTAACTAACTCATCATAAAACTGAACAACCAAATAAATTCAAACAATTCCTGGTTACCTGAAATCGTGGTAATTTATTGTGTGTATGCACCTCGTCCGATGCTTCATATGGTGCGTCATCCAGTCGTCCATATGGAACGTCATATGGTCTTTCAATTGGAACTCCATATAGTACTCTTGTGTGAAATGAAATTTGTTCATCCTGCAATGGATGTTTTATCCATAACACTCGGTCTTAAAACACTTTTGACAGTCACAGTGAACAGGAGAAGAGACATGTTAAGAGTGTTCCATTATTAATTGTTTTTCCATCGTGATCACACAATCTGTTCCTTTATCTCGCATATTATAAGGCATGTAATCACAAATTTGTAGTGAACAATCTGTAAAGAAAAACCAGTTAAGTGGTCTGTCAAAGAAATGTATAGCAGGTTATAACACACATGTAATATTTAGCATTTCAAAATAAAATAACTGCTGATATAATAGCATGTATCATGAAAACAATATACACAATTTTTTACAAAGATTCCACTTCTTCTTCTCATGGATTATAGATAGGCAGTGTTGTCATTTGTCAACTCATGAAACTCCTCCCCCACTCCTAAGTATTGTGACACCTCACAATAAAAAATATAGGAAACAAGTCAATTCTCCCAATAGTGGAAGATTTACAACTTGTTAAGTGTAGAGATAAATTTCACATATCGGTCGGACGAGATGGTTAGAATATGGCCCCACCTATAGGATAAAATATCCTACATATAGCTAAGAAGAGGTAGGTGAGAGAGTTTCAAGATAGTCTCAAAGTTAGTTCCCAATGGAAAATTTATGGAGGTCATTAACCTTAGCTTAACCATACATACTTCATGTCAACTTTTTCTACAAGTAATACTGTACATCAGGACAAGTTTAAGATTTAGGAATTTCTTATTATTTTTTTGTCAGATTATCATCCTCGCTAGGTATAATGTCCCCTTGCCAGCAAGCCTGTTCAATACTCTGGTGGGTTTACCTAGTCATACCATAGGCTGGTACTCGCTGCCAACATACCTGTTCAATATCCTGGCAGGTTAGCCTCTTACACCCTCAAATACTGGCCCTCCATCTTTTAATATTTTAATATAATATTGCTTTGTGTAAGAAGATGGGGGGACAACTCTGAAACAAAACTTTTTTTTTTCTCTCTCTTTTTTAGATTGGGATGGTATTTATGTTAGATGATGACTCTCCTTTATATATTCCTTAGTGATTGTCCTAATGTAATGGGTACTTAAGCGGACGTGGCCTATATAAAGATATGATATAATCAAACATTTTTAGTGTATAGTGGATGGTACCATTGGGAAAGAACATAAAGGTATCTTTAGGCTCAACTCATTTTTTTTAAAAAGTTATTATGATGTTTCCATGGCTAACCACTAATCAGACTTCCTTGTTACTCTTTAATAAAGATACTTTACTCACTTACTTAGGATTCTTGGGGAAACTGTATGAGTAACCTCTAAGTTTGATAGGCAAGGTATCACTTCCTTATATCTAATGGTGAAGGTTTAAGAGAAACTGCTATTTAAGATGCCTTGAGAAAAAGAAGATGAAATATTTGAAAAAATGTGGCTAATTACAACAAGTCATTATTCAATTGATGCTTAGCAGACAACAAGGTTCAAATATAGCAATATTTTGAAGAAAAATCCTTCCTTTATATCTCCTTGAAACTGTCTACTCCTGGTGAAATAAATACCTACATAAATCTCTAGAATTGTCTATCAACAAAATTCAAAATTATTTACATATGTACAGTCGAAAATTCAGAAAAACATTTAAGAACAAGGGGGAATTTCCCCATCTACTAAGGCCAATGCCTTGTCAGTTGACATGACCTGCAGAAAATCTTCTTTGGAAATGGGCCTGTGATAAAGTTTGAGTCGGTGTCTATTTACTACAAAGGAGACTTGTCCATCATCAATTATTTTGATTTTCATAGCCCTATTGTCATACATGGTGACTACCTCGTAAGGGCCCAACCACCGAGTGGTAAGTTTGCCTTTGAAAGTTTTAAATCGGGAGGAAAACAACAAAGCCCAATCACCAGGCTGGAAGTGTTTCTTCTTAATAAAATTGGCATGCCACATGCTCCTCTGGTTTTGGACTAATATTTTTCGTTGGATAGCATCTCGCATGATCTCATCCAACTCATTTAATTGTAGGGCTTGTTGTTTCCGGGCCTAATCTAAGTTTAATCCCAATTCTGTGGCAATACATAAGGTCCTTACTTGGAATTCTATTGGTAGAAGCACTTGTTTCCAATATACTATCTCATAAGGGATATGCCCAATGGTGTTTCTCCAGGTGGTCCGATATGCCCACAAATCCTCTGGAAGCCTATCAGCCCAATCTCAATGATGCAATTGAACAATCTTGGTTAATATAGCTTCCAAAACTTTGTTTTTTGACTCTACCTGACCATTAGCTTGTGGGTGGTATGGAGAAGATTTGTAGTGCTTAATCCCATATTTCTCCATTATTTCTCTCATCAACCTTGGAAGTGAATTGAATGCCTTGGTTTGTAACAATTTCACGAGGAACACCAAAGCGGGTAAAGATGTCTTCATAAATGAACTCGACAACGGATTTTTCTGTAGCCCTGAATAGGGATTTTTCCTCTACCCACTTGGTGACATAATCTGTACAAGCCAAAATATATTTTTTCTTACGAGACATGGGTGAAATTGGTTCTACAAAGTCAAGGGCCCATTTATTGAAAGGTTCTATCATAACTTGGGCATGCAAGGGCATTTCGTCAGCTGAGATGGGTCTTCCTATCCTTTTACAACTATCACAACTCCTCACATACTTGGCAACATCCTTGAAAATGTTAGGCCAATAGTATCCTGAATGTAACACCTTATATGATGTCCTTTTGTTAGAAAAATGGACACCACATGATCCATCATGACAACTTCGTAGGATTTATGGTATCTCATGTTCTCGGACACATCTACGAATAATCAAGTCTGGACCAGTATGAAAAAGGTCATGACCAACCCAAGAGTAATTGACACTTTGCGTAATAATTCTACGCTTTTCATGAGGTGACAAATGAGATGGTAACTTCCTAGTAGTCAAATAGTTTGCCATATCCGCAAACCACGGGGTATTTACAGAGAGGGAAAAAAAGTGCTCATCTGGGAAACTATCATCAATGGGAATATCATCATCCTCATTTTTTATGCGTGAAATAAAATTAGATACCAAATTCTCCTTTCTAGGTCCATCAAGAACGATGATATTAAAATCTTGCAATAACAGGAGCCACCTAGTCACTCGGCCATTAGTAATGGGTTTATTCATGAGAAATCTAATGGCGGAGTGATCTATATGTACAAATACTTCGTAACCTGTGATGTAGTGGCGAAACTATTGATAGCATGAACTACTGACAAGAATTCCTTTTCGA
Source organism: Picea mariana (assembly GCA_032191745.1). Classification (NCBI taxonomy): domain Eukaryota; kingdom Viridiplantae; phylum Streptophyta; class Pinopsida; order Pinales; family Pinaceae; genus Picea; species Picea mariana. The sequence goes on along the minus strand of JASDQU010308388.1, from coordinate 22,676 downwards.
TAACTGTATAGTTTAACTTGGCAAGGGACAAGTTCTTGCTCACAAAATAAATGGCATAGGACTGTTGGTCTTCTTTCTTCCCTAATACTCCTCCTATTGCGGTGTCAGAGACATTAGTGGATATTTGAAATGGGAGAGCCCAATTGGGTCCCCTAAGAACTGGTGCCATAGACAACTTATCTTTCAGAGTTTCAAAGGCAGCTTGACACTACTCAGTCCAAAGAAAATCAACATCCTTTATTAACAATCCAAACATGGGTGCAACAATCTTTGTGAAATTTTCAATAAACCGCCGGTAGTATCCGACATATCCAAGAAAGATTCTCACCTCTTTCTAAGTCTTGGGGGGTGGAAGTCTGACGATGACCTCAATCTTAGCAGGATCGACTTTAATCCCTTCAGATGAAACATGATGTCCTAGAACCACTCCTTCAGTAAAAAACATTTTACATTTTTCATGACTTAAAGATAGGTTCATTTCTTGGCATCTGATAAGGACTTTTTCTAAATTATCTAAGGCTTCCTGGTAAGTATTTCCATATATTGTGAAGTCATCCATGTATACCTCCAAACAATCATGAATAAGATCAACAAATATCCCTAGTACTGCTAGTTGAAATATGGTAGGAGAATTACACAATCCAAATGGTAAGACCCTATAGGCATAGGTGCCCCAAGGACAAGTAAAGGTAGTCTTGTCCTGATCCTCGGGTCCTATGAGAATTTGATTGTACCCGCTATATCCATCTAAAAATAAGAAATATTTCTTTCCAAACAGGGTATCCAAGACTTGGTCAATGAAAGGAAGAGGAAAATAATCCTTCATAGTGGCCTTGTTAAGCTCCCAGAAATCAACACAAATTCTCCATTTCCCAGTCACTTTCTTTGGAACCAATACAAGCGAGGATACCCATTTACTGTTGGAGATGGGATAAATAAATCCGACATTTAATGACTTTTGGATCTCCTCTTTTACTATATCCTTGAGTGCTAGGTTCATCCTTCTCTGGGGTTGCCTAACATGTGTTACTTCCCCCTAGGTATATATGTGATGAATACATGTATCAGGGTGTATACCCTTCATGTCAGTGTATTCTCAGAAGAATGATCCTAATTTTTCTTTAAGGATACTTACTAACTACTTTTATTGGTCTGCATCTAGTCCAGAGTTTATATGTAGAATCCCTGGACTAATCTCGTAGGGCATGGTATAATATGTGGCAAACTCATCTATCTCGAAGATGAAATATGTTGAAGACAAAATCGATGGGTCCAATTGTTCCTGAAATTATTCCCCAAACATGTATTCAAATTGAGAAAAATATTGTGGAAAATCAACACACGTGATAGAAGAAATAAAATGCCCGCGGGGGTGTAGACCGATTGGCATGTGCCGTGTAAATGGAAGGAATTGTGTAAAGGAGGTCTCAAGTTTGATTCTCACCTCGCTTTATCTATGTTCCATGCTTACAGGAGGTGTGGCACACCTGGGGGTATATGGGTAGCGGACATGTATCGACCACGTGTCACGCAAGTACGAGAACCGCAAGTTGTCAATTCCCCCAACATAAAAAAAAAGAAGAAGAAAAAAAGAAGATAGAAGAAATAAACTGGTTTAGCAAATTTTCCATTATGTGCTTCTGAACTACCCAAGAATGATCACTTGGAAATATGGGTTCTTCCCAGTCCTCATTCTCATATGGACATTCAAGCCACCATAGATTCTCCATGATAGATTGAGCTGGTGGATATATGGTGAGCTTCTGGATAGAGAGTCCATTTGAGATGGTCATTTCTCCCTCTCTACATCTAATAAATGCATTGGCTGTGGCTAACCAAGGTCTTCCCAAAATAATAGGATGGCTTTTGGTAGGATCCTTTGAGTGAATGAAAATAAATTCTACTGGGTACTCCCATGAGGCTAAAGTAACTATGATATCATCCAAAATTCCTGCAAGTATAACCCTGGTCTTATCTTCTAATTCCAAAATGGTTGGGGTAGGTCTAAGAATAGGTTTTAACTGTAATTCCTCCAAGCTAGTCATGGTCATAACATTGATGGATGCCCCTAGGTCTATGAGAGTGTTCACAATGAAAACCTCATTAATGGTTATGGTCACTACGGGGTTTCCTGGGTTCCCATATTTTTCTACCTTAGGCTTCTCTGATATGTACTTAGAAAGTTCTCCTATCAAATGTACTGTTGGAGGATCCTTCTGCTTCCTTCCTGGATTATTAATACACAATTCTTTGACCACATTACTATAGATTGGAATATCCTTAATGGCTTGTAGCAAGAGAATCTTGACACAAATATTCTTCAATTCATTCAAGATGTCAAATTCTGCTCGGGTGGTAGGTTTCTCGATTACTAGTCTTTTTGGATAAGGAGGGGCCTTCGTAATTTGTGAAGGTTCATTTTGGGGAAGATTGGGTTCTTGGTCCTTAAGAATAATAACATCTTCCCACCTAGTGTCATCCATGGGTTGTTTGGGGGTTTCCTCTTCTTCTTCTTCCTGGAGGATTACTGAAGGCCTCTGTTTGTCGAGAAATTTTCCTGACCTTAGTTGAATCTCATGAAATGGGACAGGAGAAATAATATATTTTGGGAAGGCCTGCATCTCAACATTGTGAAGAGGTTGAGTGGGCTTATTATTGGGATTGGGCACTGGTTGTGCCGGTAATAATGTTGGTCTTGGGGAGCTTGCATTCTGATATTGTTTCGGTTGTTGTGGAATAGGAGGTAAAGGCGGCAGAACAGAACTTGGTAGAAGTTGTGAGATGTTCAGTGGAAACTGAGGGTAAGGATGGTTGGGCATAGGGATAGGTGGAATTTTAGGGTTCCCTTTGTTATGCCCTCCTCTCAATCCTTGAATCCAAGGATGGTGGTACTGTGTCGACCGGTTTTTCCAACTCGGTGAGTTCCACTATTGTGGTTGTTGATAATAGGGTGGAACATGAGGTTGTAGATATGAGTATGTAGGATGATTCCTAGGCTACCATGGCCTCCTAGGTGCATAAGAGGACTCCCCAGGATCCCCACTTCTATAGGTGGCTAACAAACCAAGCAATGATGGACATTTTTTAGTTGAGTGGTCCTCTGTGCAAAATCCACAAACTAAAATGTTATCTAATGGGCATTCCCTTGAGGAATGCTTCCTCCTCCATCTTGGGAAAAATATGCTCATTGCTTCATTTTCCTCCTCCTGCTTCTTTTTAATATTTAGGATGTCCAACTGGGAACCTATTGTGCTTAAGATATCCATCTTGAAGTTCTCTAAAAGGTTCCCTATCTCTACTCTTGTGATACCACCTGAGCTAACTGGTTTTAAGTTTCTACTATAAGGATCCCGAACATTCTTCCTTGTTTTAGCTCTACTCCTCGAGTAATTCTTACACATTTCATAGATTTCGGCAAATTGTTTATGGGAGATGTCACCTGATTCCATCAGGTTAAGTATCTCTAGGTATTCCTCTGAAATCCCTTTAAGGAAAATATCCTTAACTGCATCATTTGGAAAGTCATGATATTTTGATTTCTGTGAGATATAAGAAAACCATTCCATATAATCCTCGATATTCTCGTCCTCTAACTATTGGATTTTGAAAATATCATTACGAGAATCCTTGGATTTGTAGTAATATTGGTACTTATTAAGAAATATATCTTTCATGGCTTCTCAAGACCTAATACTTGACTCTCCCAACCCCATGAACCATCTTAGTGCTGAGTCCTTGAGGGTGGCAAGAAAGAGTTTTAGTTTCTGGGCATCTTGTAAGTAGTTGTATCTCCTATAGAAGATGTCGAACTCAAATAGGAACGTATCCGGGTCTTCATTGATTTTACCATAAAAGGTGGGTAGTTCTGAGAGGGGAATGTTTTTCATATTGACATTCTGTGTGGTGTCCAAAATTGGAAACCTGAAGGTGGTCTCGGTTTGGTTTCCAGCTTATTCTCCCTCCTTGTGTCTTACATTGTTGTGATCCTTTTGGTCATCCATACTGGTTTGATTTCCAAAAAGAGAGTACCTAGATGGTTTTATCCTTGAAGAGAACAAAGTATCCCAAGGTTCTTTTCTAAGAAAGGTATCCCTTTGGTGGGAAGGTCTTCCTACTGCTCGGATGTCTGGGACTCTACTCGAGCCAGTTGAAATTATTGGTGCCAAAGTTTCTGTTTAAATTTGGGAAACAATTATGTTGGCTGAACTACGAAACAAATTATTCACCTGTTCAGGGTATATGATGTCTACAAATTTAGGATCCTCTGATGGTGGTAAGAAAACAAAAGTTGTGTTGGTTGGTTCTACGGAAGGCTCGAGTGGTCTTGCTTCCTGTCCCACTATTACTTATGCTTCAATTTTTTGTTCTATAGTGCTCCCTACTTTAGTCTCTTTAGAGACTACTTTATCTCTTTGGGTTAAGCTAGCTCCTATTTTTCAGTATCAATCTACGGAGTTTATGAGTGGAATGTTCCTTCCCCCGAAAAGGTCGGAAGGAACCTTGGTCGAAAGGTCTGATTTGGTTTTAACGTATCTGCTATTTGGGTCCCTAGGTTTGTTCATGAAAGAAAACAAAAAGAAAAAATACCATTGGGTTTGGGGGAACCTGTTATAACAGATGCGTAGGTTCTTACCTCTCGTCTTAAAGTTCCCCCGCCACCAAACTAATGCTAAGGTTTAGAAATGATCTATCTCCTAATTATTTCCTACCTTGAGGAAACTCCCCGATATCGACACCAAAAATGATGGGTGTTCTATATGTACCAAATCCCTTAATTAAATTATCAACCCGAGGTAAGTAAACTTAGAGTTGTAGCACTATATGTGCCAAGGAAGAAAAGATAGAGGAAGTATAGTCTAACTAAGGAGATGGTCTATCTGAGGGTTAATCTACTTAAGAAGTGTAACAACCCCATCGTTCCGACTACAAGCGAAACATAAGTGCAANCAAGCACGCAGTCCAAGCAACGAGAAACTATGACACCATGCACTGGCACAAGGGTAACTAGGCGAAACATGCATAGAACAACAAGGAAGAATGACTACCTGTCCGACTCAAACACGATCACGCCTACAAGATAAGGGACAACACCCCTATCTTGACTCAATGACCTTGACAAACAAGACTAGGACCTCAAGGCGTGTGAACCAAACTCCTGAAGGTGTTAAACCCATGTGCCAAAAGAAAACTTACCACACTCGACAACACTCACACATAATGTACCAACTCCGACCAAGTTCTTGTTTGCCTCTATTCAATAGGGCGCACCATGATTCCCTCGTTAGGAATCATGTTGTCCCCACGTGATCGACGTGTCAATAACCTCGGCACAACACATCCTATCTGGACCGATCACTCTAGATAATCCGATGCACTAGGAGATGAATACCGAAGAAAACCACGCCCATACCCCAACAATAGGTCGATGAGATGTCAAAGGATGACAACCAGGGAAGACGCTAACCAATACACGACTTCGTCAACAACCCAACCCTTTTATCAAGGCTAACTAGTCAATAAATACAATCTAATTAACATTAAATACTGGTCTAATTTAACCAGTCTAAAATCACGAATTAGTGATTTACGACCTAAAATTTAACATGATACACAATTCTATTTTAGCGAGTCTAAATCACCAAATTAGACAATCACTATATAATCAATTAGCATTAACCAAATATCAATTTTAGCAAGCGAATACTACTACTAGTCAATAGATTGCAATTCTAATTTAATCTTAATACAAATCTGATTCACAAGTCTAAATTTACAATTAGATATTATTACAATCAAACTAACATTAATACAATCTAATTTAATCATTAATTACGATCTAATGGGCAATTCCAAATTAATCCCAAATTTTAATCTAACTAGCAATTGTCATCATATAACAACATTATCCATATCCACACAGAATGCTACCATGAAACACTTATTAACACATTAAAATACACCATGATGTCTATCTATACTAAACGTACGAAAGGACAACTGTCCATAAACATTAAACGAATCTGTTGAGAAGTGACAATGCCATTAAATCCATTTACATTCAATGAAAAAAAAATTAAAGCCATAAACATTCAATGAGATATACCACCATAAGCATTTAATGAGATTAATGCCATAAGCCTGATCATAATTAATGATATTCAGAGCCATTTAATGTAGTTGACGCCATTGTTAAACGATATCCTACCACGTAATTAATACTGCTAATTAAAATAGAGAGAAACTGCCCAACCAATATGCCAAAACATAACACTATCAGGTAAAAGTAAACTCAGGGGTAGAACACCAAAGCAATTAGTTAGCCAACTAGCAAGTGCTAAATTTGATTGTCGTCAACGCAGAATCCATTACTTGGCTGTCTAAAAACCTAGTGGATATCGCTACCCATTCCAAGCATGAAATCGTTGCCCCAATAGCTAGAACGAGGTCATGACGGTGCATGAATTTAGCCTAACCAGATGCACTGTCAACGCAACCATCAAATCGCTGAGTTTTAAAGATGACAAGCACTTTAGTTTTAACCTCAATTCGCTGGTTTTAAATAGTGAAGGTTCGCTAAGTTTTAACCCCAAACGGGCCTAGAGTTTATTAAGGAAAACACAATCCAAAGTAAGGAAAACAAAAACGTATTGAAATTGCACTCGAACTTAAATTGGAATTATGGATCTCTCACGCTACAAGTAACGTTTTACAATAGATCGCTGGGGAGACAGAGATATGACACGTTCTATCTACTGCACTAAGTGGGTGTTTTTCCCATTAAAATACAATCAAATTCGGTCTAAAGTCAATGCACTGTAGACTACAACTATCACCAATTGAGACGAATGCATCAACATTTAACAATCAGTGGGTGAGTGCCAACAGTCAACATTTATAAGACGAATAAAGAAAACCTTTGTAGAGCCTTTATTATTTATTTTGACATCTATTGTTTCCTCACGATTAGACGCCAAGAAGTATCTACCAAATTATAGATTAATTTCAAACTTCCGAATCTACTAAAATAATCAAATTACAGTTTAGTAATACAAATTCTTATTTCTCAAAGACTGCATACACAGAACTTCAATTTTCTTTAATAAATTTTTACCTCAAACAATTTGCACCTTAGAGAAATAAAGGTTAAGTAAACAATAGTTGTTATTGCAGTCAATGAAACGGTAACAAAATCGTTGCATAAGATTTGCGATCAAGCAAAGAATCATAGAGAGAATTCGTGGTTGAAAGCATTAAGAGAGGAAGGTAATTTCACCGTCAGATTAATGAATTGCAGAGGGATAAATTCGAGGAAATGCGTATTGAAACACAGAGGTAATACATCAATGCAGAGCCCAAGAAAACACAGAGATTAAACGCTTAAGATAATGAGAGAAACACAAATATCCATGGGAAAAGTCATTGAAATGACCGCAGAGATTCTATTAGCCAAAGCACAGAGAAAATCCAAGGTTAAGCCCTCAGGGCATGGAGACCAAAAACAAGCTCAGAGATAAACCAACAAGAACGCAAAGAATCCATACACAGAGGTACTTTTGCGAGAAGGCGCAAGACAAACAATCAACGAAGGACAAACAATAGAGGTAGACGACTGATAGGAACATCCTTCACTCATCATCCACACACAAAAAAATAGGGCATTGAGATCCATAGGTCTATTAACGTCAAAGTGACGACGGTAGATCAAGCTCCTAGCCGACTGCTCAGGCAAGGACTGATGAGCTAGGGACGAAAGACAAAAAAAACCACAATCTTCACAAATCAATACACCAAAGGGCGGTCAAGACATGTCAGGAATCGAAGTCCATGGGAGTCAATCAATCATTGAGCTAAAGGCTATGAAATTTTTTTTCGGTTATCAACTAAAATGCTAAGACAATCAATTTCCTTACCCAATTAAACATGTAGATCCAAAAGAGTAAATCATACTAACAATCTACCATGCAAAAATAAATAAAGCGTATCGTTGCCCAATCGCCTGCTCCGAGTTGATGTCTCGTGCGCTTCATGAAACTCTCGCTTTCCGACCGATGAGACTTCACCGGTGCCTCCTAGCCAACTCTAGGGGTAGTCTTCTTCCCCCTTAGCCCCCCGAGCCGCAAAGGGGCCACTCACACTATCCAGAGATTCAGCTAGATCCCAACTCGCCTCGCAAGGCCGAGCTACCACTCCTCACCGAGCTGGGTATCCCAACTCCCACAAGCTAAGTCAGTCAAGTATGAATTTCTACAACGTAACGTTACGCATCACAAAAGCTCCCATCCTCCTTCCCCTCCCTCCATTATATAAAGTTTCGAAGTCAAAAACTTTCCCAAAACCCCTTTTTAATTATTTTCCAAAAACTTAATTCATAATAATCCTCCTCGTACATGTGTCACCCATCCCCTTCATTCCTCCAAAAACTAATTTCTTTAATTAATTAATTACCCTTATTTCCCTCACCCACCTAGAGTCACTCCTAGAATCGCTCCTAGGTGTCCCCAAATTCCCTTACTGGTTTTAATGACTTTCCCCATTATTAATTTACCAGTTCAATTTAAATTAGAAAGTTCTTAAATGGTAGATACCTTACTAAGTTGGACTAACTTCTTTTTCCTAGCGTTTCCCTTTCTTTTATGGTTCCCTATTTTTCCTAGTTTCCTAGTTATTTTAGATTTCCCCTTTTTCCCTTTTTAAATAAACTCAAAAAGGCATGTGCAGAAACTTACCATTTTTCCCCTTTCTCCCCCTTTTTAATGAATTAAATTTTTAATTAGCATAATAAAGTAAAACAATCATTTCCCCTTTTTAAGTTTTATCCCAAAATATTTTTATAAATCACTTTAATTGATTACCCCCTTCTTGTCACAAGATTAATGAAGATTATCTTTATTATTTATTTTATTTTTTAATTTTTATATATGTTTATTTTTATTATTGTTATTTTATTTTTTAATTAAATAGGTAAAATTTTACCAGCAACAAAATTTAGACCTAGACCTTATTTTCCTAGGCTGGGCGACATTTTTTTTTTTTTAAGGGAAATGTTTCAAATCTTTCTTAACACTTTATTGTCCTAAAGCCATCTAGGTTTATCCGATTATTAGATAACCACGCGACGTGCCCTTCAGGACGCACTAGGTTCTCCAAGGGTGCCACTCGCCTCTTTCTGTTTCTCTTTCACGACATGCCCTTCAGGATGCACCACGTGCTCCAAGGGTGCCACTCGCCTCTTTCCAATTTTCTTGCACAAAGTTCTCTTCAGGATGCACCACGTGCTCCAAGGGTGGCACTCGCCTCTTGACTAGCTTGGTAGACATCAAAAACCCCTAGAGTCAATACTCCATCAGGTGATCTTGTGGGAGACTAAGGGCCTCTAAGGAATAAGGCCCCTGCCTTATTGCACGCCCCTTAGAATCATCGTGAACGACTGTCGTGGTCTTCCCTCATGGCATCGTGGGTCCTCTCGAACTAGGTAATCATTAACCTACAGTTCGAGCCACGACGGGAGTGCTAGTAGGCTGTGGCAGGGCTATTGTCCACACCTCTCCCTCAACATCTCTAGTAGTCCTGCGCGACCCCTCTACTCCACAGGTGAGTCTGGTCAACAAGCTATCATCAGCCTGCATCATCAATGAATCATGTCATAATTATGTCCATAATCATATCATCTAATCGGATGCACTAATATCTCCTATAAAACAATCAAACCCCAATAGTTCACTCCCTGAATTGATCCAGAGTCCAAGGGGTTCCATCAATGCCTCTGCATCCTCGAGGTCCAAAATCCTGCACACTTAGTAAAACCGAGTCAATAGCACTTGTCTACATCAATGGAGCAAAACAACATGACATCAACCATAACACCTCATAATCAAAATCAAATGTTTTAATAGCATAATAATCCGGATCACTTGCGAGCAAGTGTCCTCAAAGAATAAGTCCGCTTAGTGCGCAAGAGTGGGATGTTACATACACCCCCTCTTGGTCTAAACTTCGTCCTGAATTTTCACAGTATAAGTGCCGAAATAATGTGTATCACAGTATCATAAATCTATCTATCAAACAAAAATGGGAACTGTTGGTGCATATCATATGCGTCCTCCAAGGTCGTCGAGTGTGGACTATAGTTGTCCCACTGGACCTTGACCTGCTCTATTGTTCAACGCCATAGCTGTCAAATGCGATGATCCAAGATGCAGATCGGCTCAGCCATGAGCGCCCCCTCATTGGACACCCACCAGGTGCTCAAGTCAAAACATGTGTAGGATCACTAATCAAAATATCTCAAACAAAGACATGAAATACATCGTGAAAAACGCCTCAAGAACCAGGCAAGGCTAGTCAATAGGCCATAGGCCTCTCCTTTCCACAATATCGTAGGTTACCATGAACCTAGGAGACAGTTTAGCCCCTTTTTTCAACTTGATCGAACTCTTATGAGGTTTCAACCGCAAGAATACTCGATCGCCACATCGTAGCTATGGTCGACACGATGCCCATTGACATAACTCTTCTGTCGATCCCACACTTCCTTGATTCTTTGTCTTATAGTTTGCATTTAATATTCCATTTCTTGGATTGCTTCCGGTCCCACTAGGACCCTCTCCTTAAGCCGATCCCAACTAAAAGGCGTCTGACACGATTGCTTGTAAAGAAACTTGAAAGGCACCATCTTAATGGTTCTTTGGTAATTGTTGTTATAAGCGAAATCTATTAGTGGAAAGAATTCTTTCCAATGCTTCTGTTAATCTATCACATACATGCGCAACATGTCTTCCAAGGTCTGGTTCGCTCGTTTGGTATGCCCGTCAGTCTTCGGGTGATATGCAGTACTAAGTTAAGTTGGGTTCCCAAGGCCTCTTGGAAACTAGTCCAAAATCATCCAGTAAACATCGATCCTCAATCAGATATAATCCTCTTAGGCACGTCACACAGCCTCACAATCTCACTGCTGAAAACTCTAGCTATGTTAGGTGCCTGATACATCGTACGCACAAGAACAAGGTGAGAACTCTTCGTCAGAGTGTCTACTACTACGAAAATCAAGTCATGTCTCCTTGCCATCAGTGGCAATCCAACAATAAAATCCATCGAAATAACCTCCAATTTCGATTCTGGAATAGCGTGTGGCTGTAGTAATAT
>JASDQU010308388.1:0-11487 GCA_032191745.1 Picea mariana | reverse complement strand
CTGGCCACATAGTTGACTATGTCTGCCTTCATTCCCTTCCAGAAGAATAAGGGTTTAAGGTCTGCCCTCATCTTGGTGACTCTCGGGTGAGCCATGTAGACTGCTCTATGAGCCTCTCTTAGGATCAAGCTCCTCAAATTGTCATTCGGTGGTACGTAAATCCAATTTTTAAACCTCAATAATCCATCGTCGTCAATCATAATCCTTCAAATCTTTGTACCATCATTTTGTTTTGTTCGATCAAATCCTTGACCTCTTTGTACCAGTCATCATTGTGTTGTATAGCTAGAATCCTTTCAAGTAGAATAGTCTGAAGAGGCAACACCAAAAATATGCATGGTCTCTGACTCAATGCATCTGCCACTTGGTTCACTGTTCCCTTTATGTAAGTAATCTCAAAATCATACTCGCTAAGCAATTCCGACCAACGCCGTTGTCGCACGTTCAGGTCGCTTTGCGTAAATAAGTGTTGTAGTCCACCGTGGTCTGTCTTTAGTTCAAATTTTCGTCCAACTAGGTAGTGTCTCGAAACCTTCAAGGCATATATGATGGCTAACAACTCCAAATCATGTGTCGTGTAGTTCTCCTCATGCCTTCTCAGTTTCCTCGAGATGTAAGAGATCACTTGACCGTCTTGCATCACGACTCTGCCTAAGTCTCCCTTGGATGCGTCAGAGCATACCAAGAAGTCCGTGCCCATGTTAGGGACCTTTAGTATCGGTGTTGTTTTCAACAACTCCTTGAGCCTCCAAAATGCTACCATGCATTTTTCGGTCCAAACAAACTTCTTGTTTTTCTTATGCAAATCCGCGATCGAATTTTCTATCTTCGAAAATCCCTCGACAAACCATCGATAGTATCCTACTAAACCCATGAAGCTACGCACTTCCAAGACGTTTGTTGGCGCAGACCATTCCATAATAGCCTCGACCTTTGTTGGATCCAAGGCGATACCTTCGCCGAAGATGACATGCCCTAAGTAGTGAATCTTCAATTGATAAAATGAGCATTTGTACAACTTCCCATACAATTTGTGCTCTCGCAGACACTATAGTACCAAGAGAAAGTTCTCATCATGCTCCTCTGTCGTTTGAGAGTAAATAAAAATATTGTCAATGAATACTTGATGAAATTATCCAAGTACTCGCGGAACACCTCGTTCATCAAACTCATAAATACCCATGGGGCGTTTGTCAGTCCAAATGGTAAAATAGTAAACTTGTAATGTCCAAACCTTGTCTTAAAGGTTGTCTTAGGGACGTCATCCTCCTTGATCCATAACTGGTGATACCCTGATAGCAAATCGATTTTTGAGAACACCTTCACACCCTTCAATGATCAAACATATCATCTATCCTTGGCCATGGATACTAATTCTTGATCGTTTCCTTGTTCAATTGATGGTAATCAATGCAGAGCCTCCATGACCCATCCTTCTTTCATATGAAAATAACAGGCGCACCCCATGGTGACACACTTGGACGTATTAGTCCTAGGTCCAACAATTCCTTTAGTTGCATTCTCAACTCTTGTAACTCTGGGGTGAACATCCAATAAGGCGTTCTAGCTATCGGTTTAGTCCCTGATTTTAGGTCTATAGCAAACTCCAATTCCCTCTATGGTGGCATCCCAGGTAACTCCTCCGGAAAGACGTCTGCAAACTATCGCATGACTGAAAGGTGTTCTAGACCTTCTTCTACTCCCTTCTCATTTAACGCAAGGATCATATAAAACTTACATCAATTGCGCATACTCTTTCGTAGCTGCAAGGAAGAGATGAACCTCAGGGAAACTCCCTGGTTCCGACCTAGAATCACACGTCTCTATCCCTTATCATCGACCAAGCTCAACCGTTTCATCTTACAGTTGAGTATCACCTCATGCGATTCCAACCATTCCATACCAATCACGATGTCATAAGATTCTAAGATCATGACGTACAGGTTGGCCCTGGTGACAAACTCTCCCAGGTTAAGGGTACATCCCGTAACTTTTCCTCCAACCTTTTGTTTGGATCTCAAAGCCATATCTACAAAGCTAAACTCATTCTGTTCGACTACCTTTACCTTAATCCTTTTTAGCGCTACACCCGAAATGAAACTCTCGGTAGCATCGAGATCTATCAAAATACTAAGGGTCTGGTCAACGATGGTATGTGACGTCTTGAGCATAGTCGACTGGTGCTCTTTCTAGCGGTTATTCACCGCTACATGAATCTGATGGGCCTGGCCCAAAACTCCCACGGCAGTGGGTTCGGATGATCCAGATGCTCCGACCCTTTCCTTTGAGCAGTAATGGAGGTAATGTGGCTCCCCCCAATCCAACACACTTTCTTCGGTCCAACAATCCTATTACCCGAAGTAGAATCTAAATTCTAACAATAAGGCCAAACTCAAACTTCTTGAACCTAAGTTTTTGGGTAAATTGATGCAGAGCATACCGAAGCCGCTCCCAAACGGGCCTCGTACTTGGGCACCGTGCGACTGCCTTATCGCAAAGCGTTGAACTTGTTGAGTTGATGCTCAACAAATTCCTTAGAAAAATACCTCTCCTAGAGCCATTCCTCGAACAGTTCCCATGACATGTTGTCGACGACCATGTTCAAACGTGGAAAAAGAGTCTTTCACCATAGAAGAGCGCTCCCCTTCAGTTGAAAGACCACCATGTGGACCTTCATGCCGAAGGTCGTAATCTACTTCTATGCCTTGACGGAACAACTGTCCGCAACACTTGCGGACTCAAGAACTCAACTCTCTCAAGATCTCCGTGGATGCTAACGGTACTAGCTAGGGCGCGTTGTGGACCCTCAGGGGTATAGGTGCCCTGGCCTCCTCTCAGTACCAATGGTGAATCAAGGCCCTTTCACATTACCTAGAAGGGCCTTGTCAGACCATCATCATCCCTTACAACAAGCAAATCCAGTCCAAGGACTTGTTCCTCCCCTTGGGGGTTCGACTCCGAGGGTGCAGGAACTTCTGGATGCGTCGCACCTCCTTCCACGACACCACATTGCGAACCTCTGAGGCGTCCTCTAAATGCAATCACCACATGGGCACGTTAAGGTTTTTAATTAACACAATGATTAATACTCACGGGTTTACTGCAGTGGAAACCCTGGCGATCCACAATCGTAGGGTTGAACCTCCTCTGATACCATATCTAACAACCCCATCATTACGACTACAAGCGAAACAGAAGTGCAAAGTTTTTTTTTTTTCTTGTTTTTTTTACAACGAAGAAGGCCACGACAACAATAGTTAACCACACAACTGACGACAGACGTAAGCACGCAGTCCAAGCAATAGGAAACTATGACACCACGCACTGGCACAAGGGTAACTAGGCGAAACATGCGTAGAACAACAAGGAATAACGACTACTTGCCCGACGCAAACACGACCACACCTACAAGCTAAGGGATAACATCCCTATCCCGAATCAGCGACCTTGACAAACAAGACTAGGACCTCAAGGCGCGCGAACCAAATGCCTGAAGACGTTCAAACCATGCACCAAAATCAAACTTACCACACTCGAAAACACTCACACATAGCATACCGACTCCGACCAAGTTCTTGTTCACCGCTATTCAGTAGGGCGCGCCATGATTCTCTCGTCAGGAATCATGCCATCCCCAGGTGATGGACGCGTCAATAACCTCACCACAACACATCCTATCTGGACTGAGGACTCTAGATAATCCAACACGCTAGGAGACCACGCCCATACCCCAACAATAGGTCGACGAGACGTCAGAGGATGAAAACCAGGGAAGACGCTAACCAATACACGACTTCGTCAACAACCCAACCCTTTTATCAAGGCTAACTAGTCAATAAATACAATCTAATTAGCGTTAAATACTGGTCTAATTTAACCAGTCTAAAATCACAAATCAGTGATTTACGACCTAAATTTTAACATGATACACAATTCTATTTTAGTGAGTCTGAATTACCAAATTAGACAACCACTATATAATCAATTTGCATTAACAACATATCAATTTTAGCAAGCAAATACTACTACTAGTCAATAGATTGCAATTCTAATTTAATATTAATACAAATCTGATTCGCAAGTCTAAATTTACAATTAGATATTATTACAATCAAACTAACATTAATACAATCTAATTTAATCATTAATTACGATCTAATGGGAAATTCCAAATTAATCCCAAATTTTAATCTAACTAGCAATTGTCATCATATAACAACATTATCCATATTCATGCAGAATGCTTCCATGAAACACTTATTAACACATTAAAATACACCATACTGTCTATCTATACTAACCGTACAAAAGGACAGTTTCCCATCAACATTAAAAGAATCTGCTGAGAAGTGACAATGCCATTAAATCCATTTACATTCAATGAAAAAAAATTAAATCCATAAACATTCAATGAGATATACCGCCATAAGCATTTAATGAGATTAATGCCATAAGCCTGATCATAATTAATGATATTTAGAGCCATTTAATGCAATTGAGGCCATTGTTAAACGATATCCTACCACATAATTAATATTGCTAATTAAAATAGAGAGAAATTGCCCAACGAATATGCCAAAACAAAACACTGTTAGGTAAAAGTAAATCTCAAGGGTAGAACGCCGAAGCAATTAGTTAGCCGACTAGAAAGTGCTAAATTTGATTGTCGCCAATGTAGAATCCATTACCTGACTGTCTAAAAACTTGGTAGATATTGCTACCCATTCCAAGCATGAAATCGTTGCCCAAATAGCTGGAACGAGGTCATGACGGTGCATGAATTTTGCTTAACTAGATGCACTGTCAACACAACCATCAAATCGCTGAGTTTTAAAGCTAACAAGCACTTTAGATTTAACCACAATTCGCTAGGTTTAAATAGTGAAGGTTCGTTGAGTTTTAACCCCAAACGGGTGCAAAGTTTATTAAGGAAAACACAGTCCAAAGTAAGGAAAAAAAATGTATTGAATTTGCACTCGAACTTAAATTGGAATTACAGATCTCTCACGCTACAAGTAATGTCTTACAATAGATCGTTGGGGAGACAAAGATATGGCACGTTCTATCTACTACACTAAGTGGGTGTTTTTCCCATTAAAATACAATCAGATTCGGTCTGAAGGCAATGCACTGTAGCCTACAACTGTCACCAATTGAGACGAATGCATCAACATTTAGCAATCGGTGAGTGAGTGCCAACGGTCAACATTTATAAGATGAATCAAGCAAACCTTTGTAGAGCCTTTATTATTTATTTTGACATCTATTGTCTCCTCACGATCCGACGCCAAGAAGTATCAGTTTTTATTTTTTATTTTTTGTTCCTTAACCAATAATTCATTTATGATTACGATTTGAACAATTTACAACTACCAAATTACAGATTAATTTCAAACTTTCGAATATACTAAGATAATCAAATTACTGTTTAGTAATACAAATTCTTATTTCTCAAAGACTGCGTACACATAACCTCCGTTTTATTTAATAAAGTTTTACCTCAAACAATTTGTACCTTAGAGAAATAAAGGTTAAGTAAACAGTAGTTGTTATCGCAGTCAATGGAACAGTAACAAAATCACAACATTGATGGAAATATCTATCAATACTGGGGGGGGGTGAAACAGTATTGCCTACTTTTTTTTTATCTTCATCCATATTAAGAACACATATTAATTATTCAATTAAGAAATATATTATGAACACCAAACCCTTATGAACACAATATTTTATCGTGGAACCCAACAGGGAAAACCACCAACTCTTTTCTTATTAATAAAAAGTTCTTTTACAAAACTGTTTTCAAGCTATAACTTGATGGAGAGACATTCCCCAAGTTTCTTTAGCTACAACTGAAAGGATGTTTCCATACCCCATTTACCAACTACAATTGGAAGGATGCACCCACACCCTCATTCACCAACAACAACTGGTAGGAGGCTTCAACCCTCTGTTTAGTCAGCCACAACTAATAAAGAAGCACCAACTTCCTCTGTTCACCAATAACAACTGGTAGGAGGCTATGACCCCCTGTTTAGTCAGCTACAACAGACAAGGAAGCACCAAATCCCCTATAGGATCTAACCTTCCCTTGCACCACCCAACCACCCTTAGTTTATAATTAAATTCATTCTCTTTTGTACTTCACTGAATTTGACTCATACAACTATTGTTGTATTTCTACTTGTCTGCTGCAACCTTTGCTTGTATAGTCTTCTGTATCAAGTACTTGATTGCATAACTGTTGCTATGTCTTCTTCTATTCTTGATCTTCAAAAAGACATTGACATGCACCTTACAACAAACAGTTCTTCATCTTGGACTCTGCTCATGTTCCTGATCTTCTAATATGAACCTCAAAGACACATTCTTCTCACCACTTTTTCTCGTTTATATAATCTTCAAACAAGTGTGAAATTTAAAACATCGTGTCCCTTTATTTGAACCATTGTACCTTTTCATTTAAAATGATAATCTTAACTTCAATTAATATCATTTTTCCTTTTTATTCTTTATTCATAATTTCATGATTTATTCTCTTTTAATCGTGACTGTGTATCGGTTCATTATACCCTGAATACCTTTCATAAATTGATTATAGCATGGATCAATTTTATCCTTTATATTTGTTCACGGATCTCCATTAATTTCACAGAGACCAATTTCGTGGAGGCACTTCCTTCAAACCATTTCATATAACCGTGCATCATAGAACCATGGGCTTTAGCAACTATAGCGACATCCCTGTAAAACTCTTATAGCATATGATCAACGGCGGTGAACTCATGCTTTAGGCAATACGAGCTCCTGAGCGTTTGAGTACTTCTTAGTTCAACACCCATGATTCATCCTCCTGACGAGATCGACGACTGGTGGGGTTTCAGTGGTTAGACATTCGAGTATTCGTGACTTTACACTTTACTAAACTCACAATCACCAAATCGTCGAAACAATCTGATGGTTCATATTACCCACTGAGATGGATGACTGATGAGATTTCAGAGTTTTTCCTTTCAGGTCTTCGAGACTCACTACATGTCAAATATCTCGGTGACAATATCGCTGAAATTATCGGATGGTTCATGTTAATATAGGTGGGGAAAGATCAACGGTCTACTTTTGACCTTACACTCCTCCTTTCACTGTTAGATCTGACGACCGTGATTTAATCATGCACTGAGATGAATGGTTGATGAGATTTCAGCATTTTGGGTGAGTGTTGTGGTTAAAACTCCTGGTATGGCATCGCCGAAATGATCGGATGGTTCTTGCATGATCTTCACCAATACAATCGGACGGTTGTTGGGATTTCAACGCTTAGACCTTTGGGACTTCGAGACACTGCTCCTTACAAAACTCTCAGTTACGATATTGCCGATACGATCAGATGATTCACGTCTCTTCCATGGAAGAGATAAATGGTCCACTTTAAACCTTAATCTGATCCCTTCTTTCCTTAATTGAACGACTGTATCTTAATCAGGCGTTGAGATGTGTGGCTGCTAGGATTTCGGCATTTTGCCTTCAAATATTCATGACCTCCAACAGTTCAACTCCCGGTGATTGTAAATCACCTGACGCGTGTTCCTTTTTGAGTTTCAGTGTTCGGGACTTCTGGACACTAGAGTTTTTTCTTACAATGCAAAACTCTGAAGTGAGATTCCTGGGGAGTGATGTAAGCATTTACATCACCCCCAGGAATCTCACTTCAGAGTTTTGCATTGTNGTATTGTGACACGTCATCAAGTGATGTAAGCATTTACATCACTTGATGACGTGTCACAATACTATTCGCTGCCATGTGTCATTCATATATGAGATATACACGTGCCTGTAATGCCATATCAACTTGACACTTGTCAGTGTCTTAGTATGCCACGTGTCCTTAGCTGACGTGGTCTGCTATGTCGTTTTGCCTTGGTTCAATCCAACGACCCTCCAACGTTTTCCAGATCCGACGACCCTTATCTTATCGCGATTTTTCATTTCAGCATTCTTCTAGTGAAGGGTCTCGACAGTCCATGTCGTGATTGTCGAAATAGAGCTTAGCTGCACTAGCTCCTCCCCTCCTCGTGACCACGGGTTATGACCCAGGGCTGAGTGTTTCTCATTTTTGCATTTCAAGATTTCAAAAAACTCTCGTCGTTGCTTCTCCAAATAACGAATCCCCGAATTCGTTGATTCAGTGCCACGTGTATGTCTTCCAACCGATGGTTAGGATCTCTTCACGACCTCACATATCGCGAGTTCCCACAACACTTACGTTTGAATTTTCCATTCTTCGAGTTAGCGAAACGACGACCCTTCGCCACATGCCATCCTTGACAACAGATGGTCTTGATGCTTTCGAAACGATCAACGACTATGATCCTTTTGGTATGATCAACGACTGTGATCTTTTTTGAACGATCAATGGATGTGATCTTTTCGGATGATCTGACGGTCGAGAATGACTTCGCGAATCGTGACTTCGCAAGTTCATTTTCTATTCGATCGATGGCTCAGAGTCCTCGATCCAATGGTTTGGATCTAATCGCAATTTCGCATTTTGGTATTTCATAGGTTAGAGCCCCCCCTCTCTTCTGACTCCTGATTTCCCAATATCCGATTTCTCGAATTCATTCCCACGAAAGGTATAAACGGTTCACGTCGCTCCTCATATTTAGATTTTAGATCTGATGGTCTTCGTCACTCCTTCTCCTGAGATTTGGAGTTTGAATGAGTTCGACTCTTATACTCCTTGCATCTATGCTGCATCTAACGGCCCACGACTATTTGTTCCTGTTGTCTCTAGCAATCTCTATCCTCCATCGAGATTATCGCCGACTCCTTTCTCTGAACTCGACGCCAGCCCTTCTGAGCTTAACTCGACTCTCGTCTTTCATCTGAGCTCTTTCAAGCCTCTATCCCTCCTGAGATTTTATCATTGGATTGTTGATCCTATCGTGATCAATAATAGACATGAAATACTTCAGTACTTTTGAGATTTGATCTTCATACTTTTATACAATTTGACATCTTTGGTTGACTGATATACCTATTGACATCAATGACAATCTTAACTGTGGTAATTCATCATTAACAATAGATCATCACATCGACTGTTGACATCAATGACAATATTTCCAACAATAATATTCACGATCAAACAAAGAATCACAGAGGGAATTCATGGTTGAAAACGTTAAGAGTGGAAGGTATTTTCGCCATCAGATTAATGAATTGCAGAGGGATAAATTTGAGGGAATGCGTATTGAAATGCAGATGTAATACATCAACGCAGAGCCCAAGCAAACACAAAGATTGAACGCAAAAGATAATGAGAGAAACAAAAAGATACATGGGAAAAGTCATTGAAATGACCGCAGAGATTCTATCAGCCAAAGCGTAGAGAAAATACAAGGTTAAGCCCTCAGGGCACGAAGAACAAAAAAAAGCGCAGAGATAAACCAACAAGGACGCAAAGAATCCATACGCAGAGGTAATTTTTCTAGAAGGCGCAAGACAAACAATCAACCAAGGACAAACAATAGAGGTAGACGACTGATAGGAACATCCTTCGCTCATCATCCATGCACAAAAAAGTAGGGTGTTGATATCCATAGGTCTATTAACACCGAAGCGACGACCGTAGATCAATCTCTTGGCTGACTGCTCAGGCGAGGACTGATGAGCTAGGGACAAAAGGCAAAAACAACCACAATATTCACAAATCAATACACCAGAGGGCGGTCAAGACATGCCGGGAATCGAAGGCCATGGGCATCAATCAATCATCGAGCTAAAGGCTATGAAAAAAAATTCAGTCATCAACTAGAATGCTAACACAATCAATTTCCTTACCCAATTAAAAATGCATATCCAAAAGCATAAATCATACTATCAATCTACCATGCAAAAATAAAGAAAGCATATCGTTGCCCAATCGCCCGCTCTGAGTTGATGTCCCGCGCACTTCGTGCAACTCCCGCTTGCCGACCGATGAGACTTCACCGGTACCTCCCAGCCAATGCTAGGGGTACTCTTCTTCCCCCTTAGCCCCCCGAGCCGCAAAGGGGCCACTCACACTATCTAGAGATTCAGGTAGCTCCCAACTTGTCTCGCAAGGCCGAGCTACCACTCCTCACCGAGCTGGGTATCCTAACTCCCACAAGCTAAGTCAGTCAAGTATGAATTTCTGCAGTGTAAAATTACACATCACAGAAGCTCCCATCCTCCTTCCCCTCCCTCCATTATATAGAGTTTCGAAGTCAAAACCTTTCCCAAAACCCCTTTTTAATTATTTTCCAAAAACTTAATTCATAATAATACTCATCATACATGTGTCACCCATCCCCTTCATTCCTCCAAAAACTAATTTCTTTAATTAATTAATTACCCTTGTTTCCCTCACCGACCTAGAGTCACTTCTAGAATCGCTCCTAGGTGTCCCTAAATTCCCTTACTAGTTTTAATGACTTTCCCCATTATTAATTTGCTAGTTCATTTTAAATTAAAAAGTTCTTAAATGGTAGATACCTTACTAAGTTGGACTAACTGCTTTTTCCTAGCATTTCCCTTTCTTCTATGGTTCCCTATTTTTCCTAGTTTCCTAGTTATTTTAGATTCCCCCTTTTTAAATAAACTCAAAAAGGCATGTGCGGAAACTTTCCCTTTTTCCACTTTTTCCCCCTTTTTAATGATTTAAATTTTTAATTAGCATAATAAAGTAAAACAATCATTTCCCCTTTTTAAGTTTTATCCCAAAATATTTTTATAAATCACTTTAATTGCTTACCCCCTTCTTGTCACAAGATTAATGAAGATTATCTTTATTATTTATTTTATTTTTTATTTTTATATATGTTTATTTTTATTATTATTATTATTATTATTTTATATAAATAGGTAAAATTTTACCAGCAACAAAATTTAGACCTAGACCTTATTTTCCTAGGCTGGGCGACATTTTTTTTTTAAGGGAAAGGTTTCAAATCTTCCTTAACACTTTATTGTCCTAAAGCCATCTAGGTTTATCCGATTATTAGATAACCACATGACCTGCCCTTCAGGATGCACTAGGTGCTCCAAGGGTGCCACTCGCCTCTTTCTGTTTCTCTTGTGCGACGTTCCCTTCAGGACACACCACGTGCTCCAAGGGTGCCACTCGCCTCTTTCCATTTTTCTTTCTCGACGTGCCCTTGAGGATGCACCACGTGCTCCAAGGGTGCCACTCACCTCTTGACTGACTTGGTAGACATAAAAAACCCCTGAAGTCAATACTTCGCCAAGTGATCTTGTGGGAGACTAAGGGCCTCTAAGGAATAAGGCCCCTGCCTTATTGCACGCCCCTTAGAATCATCGTGAGCGACTATCATAGTCTGCCCTCACAACATCGTGGGTCCTCTCGAACTAGGTAATCGTTAACCTACAGTTCGTGTTAGAAAAACAGGACCGCAGAGCAATAAAATAAAACAAATGCAGAAACAAAAACACAGAAGACACACA
>JASDQU010308387.1:42670-65560 GCA_032191745.1 Picea mariana | reverse complement strand
CATACTTGGTACATGGTTGGAGGCACTTGTTAGTAGTATTGTTGACACATGGTTTATGGATGATGTAACATACTTGTATTGGTATATTATTAGAAGCACATATTGATCTTGGTGATGATTATGAGTTGTTGTGTTATGCTTGGTTGATGCACATCTTTGAGAGTTGTCTTGGTGAGTAGATCTGATTTGGTTGATAAGATTGATGAGACATGTTGTTGTGACATGTTATTTGTACATGTTTGGTGCATGGTTGATGCACTTGTTTATGGTACAAATTGATTACAGGTTATTTGGTACAGGTTAGTGTATGGTTGATGCACCTGTTTATGGTACATGTTGATTACAGGTTGAGGTATAGGTCGATGCATGGTTGATACATGGTTCAGGTTATTGGTACAGGTTGTTTGGTGTAGGTTGGTTTTTACAGGTTTACAACAATATATCTCACAGTGATAGTGTGGCAGTGGTTCCATAATTCTACTTCTACATCAGGGTGGTTGGACGGTGCAAGGACAAGTGATTGTAGCCACCTTCCAGTTGTAGCCAGAGAACATAGGGGGTTGTAACCTCCTTCTGGTTGTAGGCAGAGAATTGAGGAGTTGGAGCTTCCCTCAGGTTGTAGCCTGAGAGATTAGGGGGTTGGAGTCTCCTTCCAGTTGCAGCTGGAAAACAAAGGAAGTTAGCACTTCCAATGAATGTAATTCTTAAAGACATATAAGAAAAAATATTACGTGGTTTTCTCCCACTTGGGTTTCCACGTAAAAACATTGGTGTATTGTGTATGTGTATGATTGCTCATTTTTCATTGTTTATTTAATCTGTAACTATCGGATGATAATGCTACATTGATATAACACTTGCATATTGTGGTTAAAAAGGATTGAATTGATCTATTACTGATTCACCCCCCCCCCCTCTTAGTAATCCAACACTAGGGGTCAAAACCAAGATATGATATACTGTTGGAAAGGTATCGCACTGTCCTACATCACCTCTGGGACCTATTTTTCTTTTAAGTCAGATATTAGAACACAACTTATTAGGAAATTACAACTATGGATTTTGGCGATTTAGGAGGCGTGAAATTTGTTCCCTTTGGAGACTGGTCATACGAACTCAGAATCAAGCTCATTGGAAATCTTTTCCTAATCCTCACAGGGTGAAACCATTATATCTCCCATATGATGAATATATTTCATTTTATTTCTTGTGAAATACCATGTTCATACGAGACCCGCCCAATGACAAGCGAAAGGGGACAACATTGAAATTTTTGTAAACTGAGTCCTTAGTTCATGAAATCTGAACTGAGAAGCCTTGAAATAGAATTCTGGTATGGGAGGGTTTCATAACTCAAAAATAATCCTTGGAAGGCCTCCCCTAGGGGAAAAATATCATGGTTTCGATACAAGACAAACAAAGTCATAATGAGCCCGCTTGGGTGCCTTCAAGATGTTGATGGACATAAGGATATTGATGACTGTTATGGAGATTTACAATACATGAGAATAGGCTAGGGGAAACTGTGAAATCCATTTGGCCCTACTATACCTCGAATTGATAAGGGAGGCATTAACCAAACTGAATCTAACACCATGTCACCGACTTGACCTGAGACCAAGTGACTTGATATTGATGCCTGATACTTTTCTAGTGTATGATAAGTCATTATGTGATCAGATGAAACCTCTGAATAAAACCCACTGATACTCTTTAATGGTAAATGACCATAGTAACTATGACTCCTACCACTGTCTTTGACTGGAACTGGATCATAATGGGATGCTAAAAGCAACCCTTGTGTTAGCTTAGGAAGATATGAAAAATGAGAAACATCATGTTCAACCCAAAGCATATTTTTGGGTCAACAGTGCACTCATAATGCAAGTGTATGGGTGGATGTGAGAGCATCCATCCTCACTACAGTACTAACATTACTAGTGGTACACATGCAATACATATCGCTACTAAAAGTCCTTTGGTTGATGTGATAATGCCTTCTCTCAATTTGTTACTAACATCATCAATGATACCCCTGCATTGCTTGTATCCATTGTAGGTACCTGAATTCATATGGTAACATCCTTGCTCATTATGTTGCTAACATTGTCAATAATATACTTGTATTACAAGTCCCTATGTTGATAAGATAGGTCTTCCCACTACAACTCTAGTACTAACATTTCCATCAATCAAATAATGACATCAACATCACTCTAGTACTAACATTTCCATCGCTCTCTTATTAACATTGTTGGAGATAAGCCCACACTACAAGTCCATAATTTGGTGTGATAACATCCTTCCATTGCAACTACAATACTAACATCGCCGTCACTTTGAACTAACATTGCTGACGATATACACACAATACAGATTTTCCATTATGTACTAACATTCATAGTGGTATAGCTACACTACATGTCCCTAGGTTGATGTGATATCATGCCCCATCAATTCATGTGGGATTATTCACAAAGCTTATAAGAGTGATGGTGGAATCTATCGCATCAACTCGAGGTTATACACCCAAATCCAACTTTTAAAAGGAAGAAAATATTTTGTTGTAACGTTATCCATGTGGGATTATTCACAAAGCTCATTGGAGTGAGGCAGGGCACTATCATACCTAATTGGGGGGTTTCAACCCAAAACTAACTTCCAAATATTGTGGGTATTATTCGTGTGGAATTATTCACAAAGCTTACTAGAGTGAGGGATGACATTATCACATCAACCTATGGCTTACACCCTAAAACCAATTTCTAAATGGTGTTGGTATTATCCATGTGATATTATTCACAAATACCATTAGAATGAGGGACGGAATTATAAACATCACACTAGGGACTTGAACTCGAAATATGCTATCACATCAACATAGGGACTTGTAGTACATTTTTGCTATCAAAGATGTTACTATCGAAGTGAGTGAGGATTCAATTACATCAACCTTGGGACTTTCATTGTAGGCATATCAATAATGATGTGAGCACCTGATTAAGGGATGATGCTATCCATCAATATGGGGACTTGTAGTGTGGGTGTACCTTGGAGATTTTACCAAATCATGAATTGATTCTATACATGAACCCTAATTTGGAAAGTATTGGATGAGGGTATACATATCTCTAAAAGGTTGTCTTGGTCAAAGGTAATGACCTTATAATATGAAGAGTGCATACTTCCATTTTCCATACAATGAGTAGATCTAGTGGGTGATCGAACACTAGAAGTGGAAGTGGTGCTCCCTTGCCTCGGTGATTCTAATGTGGCAGTGAGGTAGATAGGTTGGGAGGATTGACTACTTAGTGGGTGCACAACCAAAGAGATTGAATCCAATGGAGCCTCAACAACACAAGAAATGGGTTGGGTTACAGTGGCTTTATTGGCTCTTGCAGGTTTGTTTGATTAAGCGATTAGGCCCACAATTGTTGGAGTCCTACAAGATGAGGGCATAAGTGAATGTAATGATCCCATCCACAAAGAGCACAAGGATGTCTATGTTTATTCCCTTTTCATGGTGACGTTTGACCTTGGTTGGAATTGCCATTGCTCCTAGCATTACTAACATTTCCCTTGGCCTTATATCTTATTCTTACACTTTTTTGACTTCCTCTTCTTCATCTTAGATAGTTCCTATATACAAGGTTGACATTGTTCGAAGACTAGATTCTAGCTGAGTTGGGAAGGATGAGATAGGATTGTTAACAGTTGGGGAACACAAGAGATGAGCATTGGTTTGATATAAATTAGAAATCACACAAACCAAAAGACCTATGGTCAAGTTCGAGAGGTTCAATTTAGCCATGATAAGAGTGCCAACACTCCCCGATGGTTAAATATTGGTATTCACAGAAACACTAGCCTTGCTACACTAGTTGCCACAAAGGTGTCTTATCAAAGAGGAAATCTCACCAAATGGTGGTGATCAAGCTCAAGAGGAAAAATGATTTTCTATGAGAAATTGAAACCAATATGTCATAAGTTAATTTAAAGCAATGTTCCATGAATTAATTAATCATTCAATCTCATGGTTCCTTAGTGTTTCAAGGTTAATTTTGTGTTAAAAATACCATCAGTGCCAACTTCACACAATCAATTATTAAGAAGACATGATAATAACCCAAACACAATAGAATATAATCTAAATTTTCTAGACCAAAAAAGAGAGGAGGGCAAGTGACTTTTATTAAGGTTAATTTTAAGTGATATCACTTAATGATATGGTTGGTCTTATGTTCTCTATGCTCTCTTCTGCAATTGACACCAAACAAAGGTCACAAACCAAACAATATCAATATTTGTTACTTAATTAAGTGTGCAATGTATGCTTTGAAATGTGCCATGTAAAAAACAAATGCACAAAGTATATGCTAAAAATGAAATGTTCTTCAAAATAATCAATAATTTCTTCACTTTTTTCTTAATCTTTAATCTACAAATTCGGAAGCAAACTTACAATAAACAACATATGCATATATACTTTAGAAACATAAAATATCCTTGAATTTATTTTACCTTTCATCCTACATAAACAACGAGCATTTAATCATGGGACATTAGTGTGTCATGCTTGTGTTTACTCCAGAAATAAGAATTGTTGTGCCAACAAGGCTTATAGAGTGGTGCATCCCAAGAGAAAAGCTCAAAATATAAAAACAAAAAACTAGGAACATTGTTACAAACATTCAACTACCATGGTTCTCGAATGGATAGATGCAAAACATAAAAAACCATAAAAAACTAGAGAGCAAATTTCACAACAAAGCTCTAAAGCCAATCTAAGGAAGAGAAAAAGAAGAAGGAAAGAAGCTCGTTCCAAGTTAGGTCACCATTTTGTCAATGAAAGTTTTTGTACACTTATTCCCACCAACATATTTACTAAATTATTAACAAACAACAAGAAACAACGAGTTTTATTCTAATAAACACAAGATCTAAACTATGGTTTGAAGAGAGGGAGGAAAACCTATAAAGTGTTTCAATTCAAGAGTCTCCTAAGTGATTGTTTGAGCTAGAAGAGCAAGAAGAGGAGAACAACTAGTCTAAGCAATATACACACAGGACAAGCAAATCCCTTCTTTATTCTATGATGCAAATCCTTAGATCTACTTCAAGTAAATAACATATAAACCTTCTCATCTTTTTGATTGATTCAATGAGTGAGAGAAAAACATTCAAGTAACAACATCAAATCCACTACAACCAATGATTTTGAGTGATGAGATGACTCCAAATTCCTTCTGGTATCCTTCTTCTTAAGGCACTTTTAAATCCAAGTGTTTGAAATGTCATTAACAATTCTCCTCTTCTTAATCTTCCACAAACAAATTGGGCAAATAGAAGCAAAGGTGCAAATTAAACAAACTTTTAAATGATAAAAATAAATAAATGGTTCAAAATCATACCATCATAAGTTTGGTATGCACATAAATTTAGAAAATTGTAGATTTTAGTGGTTGAGATCACATATTTCATTGTAGAATTTAGTGGTTGAGATCACATATTTTAGGTGCCATAGGGTTTTGGAGGGCGCTAAACCAATTTATGCATTCAAAAACACTATTTAAAGAATGTAAAATTGTGATTTGACCAACAATAATGTTGCTTGATTACGGAGAGAGTATAAAATTAGAACTTTTAAAGTATGCCCAAAGAAAATGCAAAACCTAAAATCATAATTAAATACACAATATAATATAAATGATGCATTTGCCAACCTTTTTGTTGCTAAATATGCCAAGTGCATTCATTAGGATCGTGGAGAAAATAAATTTTAGGTTAACTATATTCCATAAGTTCAAATCATGAATGGTAAAAACTCGAGCCTAATTTCACTAGTCGCATCCCAGAAAACTCCAGGGCGAAGGGTGAGCGAGAACTTGGGCGTGAGAAACTTCAAGGGAGCGGGACTGCAAAGTGGTCGATGACGTGTGCAGTTGACGATGTGTGCGTCTTCAAGGGCGTGCGGGGATGCAAGGCGGACGACGACTCCAAAGGGATCTTTGGCTTGGGTGTGTGCTTCTACATGGCGAACGGGGCTGCAAGTTGCGCATCTTTATGTGCGCACCTTTCTGGATGCACCCTACTGACCATGTTGCGGCGAGGGAGGTTTCATTTCTGCATATTTGCTTCCATTCATTGTGGGTGATGGGTTTTTCTCTATTGGATGGGTTTGCGGTTTCTTTCGGCCTCTTTTGTCCTATCTCCTTGGCAAGAAGAGGTTTGGGCCAGATATTTGAGGTCCTAACTAGGGGCGTGTAGTGTTTTGGTAAACAATTTGAGGTCCTTCGGGGGCGTGTGGTGTTTGGTTAACACTTTGAGGTCCTTTGGGGGCAAGCAACTACTGTTTTTTTTTCCGAATCTCTTCTTGCAACCTGCATGCTGGTTTTCATCTCCGATGACTCTCTGGTTCTGTTGGGTCAGTGGTAGAATATGTTTTTAGTGCTTGGTCTATGGAATAGAATTGCGTTGAGCAAGATTTGTATACTTTGTCAAGAGAACAAATTATATATCAATATAATGAGTAATTTTCTGTTGGAATTTTTTTTTCAAATCATGAATGGAAATCACTTCCCTCGTATTATAAGTAAACATTAAATATATTTTATTTTGAGTGTTTAAAATCATGCTCGGCTTGGATCTCTGTTCTGTATCTCCCGAGACCATAATTTCAAAGACACATCAACATTACACACCAACAAATGTTGATGCAACTATATATAGTTGGTTTCTACCTTAAAGACCAGCTATGTTGCTTATCTTTCTCGAAAGAAATATTTCGAAATATGCTTAGAAAAAGTATGGGAAACTGGTAAAGGATATGGGAGACTCGTTCATGTAGAAATTTTAAGTGATATCACTGAATGATGTTGTTGGTCTTAAGTTCTCCATGCTCTCTTGTGAAATCCATACCAAACAAAGGCCATAAACCAAACAAAATCAAAATTTTTTGCTTAATGAAATGTGCAATGTATGCTCTTGAAATGTGCCATGTAAAATAAAAAATGCGCAAAATATATACTAAAAATGAAACCTTCTCTAAAATAATCAATAATTTCTTCACTTTTCTCTTCATCTCTAATCTACAAATTCAGAAACAAAAAACAACAAAACAACACAGGTAGATATACTTTAGAAACATAAAATTTCCTCAAATTTCTTTTACCTTTCATCCCACATAGAGCACTATGCGGTTAATCATGGAACTTTGGTGTGTCATGCATGTGTTTACTTTGTAAATGAGCAACAACGTGCCAACAAGGCTTAGAGAGTGGTGCATGTCAAGAGAAAACCCAAAAAAATAAAAAAACAAAAAACTAGGAACATTGTTACAACATTCAACTACCATGGATCTCGAATGGATAGATGCAAAACACGAAAAACCATAGAGCAAATTTCACAACAAATCCCTAAAGCCAATCCAAGGAAGAGAACAAAGGAAAAAATCTCCTTCCAAGTGGAGTCACCATTTTGTCATTGATTTTTTTTTGTATAATATGTACTACTCGATGCCCACCAACACATTTACTAAATTATTAACAAATAACAAGAAATAAGGAGTTTTACTCTATTAATAAATACAAGATCTAAACTATGGTTTGGAGAGAAAGAAGGATAAAAATTGTAAAGTGCTCCCATTGAAGATTCTTCCATGTGATTGTTCCAGCAAGAGGAAGATAACAACTAGCTCTAAGCAATATACACACAAGACAAGCAAATCCGTTCTTTATTCCACAATACATAGCTCTAGATCTAGTTCAAGTAAATAACATATAAACCTTCTAATCTTTTTGATTGATTAAATGAGTGAGAGCAAAACATTCAAGTAACAACATCAAATCCACTACAAGCAAGTAGGTGGGAAATAAAAGAGATTCCATTCACGAGAAGAAAAGATTACGTCTATAATACTTTTGAGTGATGAGATGACTCCAAATTCTTTCTCTTTAGTTCCTCTTAAGGCACTCTTATGTCCAATGGTTTTCAATGACATTAACAATCCTTCTCTCCTTAATCTTCCACAAATAAATTGGGCAAGTAGAAGCAAACGTGCAAATTAGCTAACCTTTTGAATGTTAAGAAGAAAGCGCTAGTCCAAAGTGATACCATCAGAAGTTTGGTATGCACATGCCCAAAGATGCCAATCTCATGTGAATGAGGTCTTTTTATAGGCTTCTTGATCCTTCTAAGGTTTTAATATGAAGAAAAGGTTCATACATAAAAGATTCTTGAAATACAAAAGATTCATGAAATATCTGTACTTTGGGCAAACTAAATGTGATCAAAATTGACTAAAAAAAAACCTCTTTGCACGAAGTGATCAAGTTTGAGTCCATCAAAGGGGGCAACATTGGTTTTAGACTATTATGAGCACGAATGTGCACTTGTCAAAGGAATAAGAACATGGGTTAAATTAATCAAGTAAAACACATAATTTAACAAAGTTTTTAGACATTTCTTCAAGTCCATACTTAATAGACGATGCGACGATGCATTTTAGGGTTAAAACCACTTAGTATATGCAATATAAAGTGTTGCAATAATAAAATAACTTAGACCTAATAAATTTTGAATTCAAAAGCAAAGTACCAATTATACATTATAAGATGCATATTGGAAAATAAACCTTTTAAAAATTCCTATTAGATATAAAATGCAACAAACAAAACATAATAGGGGAGTGGGAAGTCCTTCAACCTACACAAAATCATCAGGGATTCGATATTTCAACATAGATGGCACCTTTATGTTGAAAAGAGTTTGGAAAAGTTGAAAAGAAGTCTTTGAAAATTTGCAAAGGGATCGAATAGATTTTAGAAGGCCCCTTACTATTGCTAATAATATTTAGTGATTTGCAACACAAAATTTAGTGATTTGTGGCAAGAGAAGGCTAGTTAAGCATGCTACAGTCACCTTTCTGAATATTTGTCAAACTTTTTTTAAATAATAAAATATTAAACATTGAAATAGTTTTTGAGAATAGGAGGGATTGGAGTTAGAGTTATGGGATGCCTATCTTAACATACTAGACATAATATTTAGATAAGAAGATAATCCCAAAACTTTTTATAAAATTTAAATTTAATAAAAAATAAAATTTTATAATAATTTAGATAAATATTATAAAAAAGTGAAAGTTATTTATGATGTTATGTTTTTTTTAAAGTTATATGAAACATTTTATATTAACAAGAAAATAAGATTTACATTGTTTGAGTTATTGGTTTTCCAAATTATCTTGAGAAGCATATAAAACTTAAAACTACATAACATAGAATGTTGGAGTTGAAAGGTTAGATAGCAGAAATTGTAATATCTAGAATGAGGAGGGGCCATGGCCTCATTGCCTTTGAGACAAGTAAAAAAAAAACTAACATGCCTAACATGAAGAAAGATAAACATGCATAATAATATCTTTAGCAATTGGAACCTGGGCCCGGTTGGGTGATGTGTAGACCAGTGAAGTCCATGTCTGCGAGCTTCTCGATGAGAAGATTGATTTTGTGGTCTACTAGTTTGATCTGCAGTTGGACATCATCGAGATAAACGAGAATCTCATTATATGCTCGGTTTTGTTCAACCAACACTTTTCATATATATATATATATATATATATTTCAGAATTCTATTATCAAACCATCTTCTGAAATACTCAATTGGTAGGCGGGGAAAAGTTATTTTGACGTGATGTATGGTTCTGTATGTAAATTTATTTTGACGTAACGTATGGCTTTGTAAGATTATTGCTCATGGGAATGCCATGGAATCCTAAATTGTGACCAGATTCAAGAGTTGCTGAGTGGCTGAATGGCAATGAGGCGACAAATCAGACTAGTTTGCATAGTATTTGTCCTTCGTTTCCTCATATGTGAATGTGTCTACGTTTTTCTGCGCTAATTTTGCTATTAATTTATTTTCAATAATCTACAGAGTACTGTCTATAAATTATAAAACATTAGGCAAGACCCTAAGAGTATGTGCCATTTTGCATTATTACCCAAAAAAAACAAGAAACAGTTGAAGAATGTAAAGGAAAATAGGGTTTAACAGTGTTGTGTAAGAAGTAAGGGAATAACTGAAGTTCAGTTTGATGCAGACTCTCTAAGGGCCATCTAACAATTATCTTGATGCTGCTTGCTCACTGTTTATTGCCAACTTACTAACTGGCCCTTTTTACAGTTATTTGCACGTTATTATATGATTAGAGATACACAACAGTAGTATATGGGGCATCCATAGGCTATTTTAAGCGATGCTCCTGCACACCCCTTCATTGCTTCAAACTGCTGATAGGCCTCAAATTACAAACCAGGCATCATTAACTTGCCAGTTCGCCCACGTGCCAAGTCTTTGAGCTGATAAATTAAAATACGTAGGCTTGCACAAACCTGGAAAACTAGTAGCATGGAAAATGACCACTTTTGTGGATGGACACACGAGACATATTTTGCTGGGGTAAAAGGAGCTGAAAGCTGGACAGATTTTAGGGGACTTGGGGACTTGTTGGACATTCCCAAGACATTCCAGACAAATTTTAGGGATGTTCTGGACAGATTTAGGGGATGTTATGGGCAGATTTCAGGGATGTTTGGGGTAGATTTGGGGATATTCCGGGCTTATATTGTCAGTTATGACAATCGACATTGATGATTGGACAATATGATCATTTTTTCCATCCATTTTTTTTGTATTGCACTGACTCTAAATCTGTTTTACAAGTTGCAGCTCAAAACATGAGTTTTGTATGATGGGTTTCAATTTGAGTTTCTGGTGATTTAATATTGTATTTTCAGCAACAACATTATAGCAAGCAAAGCCTCCATGTCAAAAAAACAGGAAATGCAACATTCCAAAGGGCTGATCCTTGTGGTTATTGCTCTTGTTCTTCTCATTTTTGAGTAATCTCAGCTTTACATATTGTACATGTGTTTCCAGGAGTCATTCAAGTCCAGTTCTTCCACCATACCAACCTCAAGCATTGTGACTCCCATTGGGTACTAATGTTTGAATAATTTCCTATTAAGTCTCCTTAATCTGAAATATGAATCTAATCTCTTTAGATAACCAAAGTGTTTTAGCTGTTTTCAACACAGTGGTAAAAATTTGCAGAACCTATTGAGAAGGGAATGCCTTTTATGTTTTAACATAATCATCATTAACAAGAAACATGATGAAGAAAAACTGCTATAAAAAGTTCTCCTTCTCAGAGACCCTTCATGAACCTTATTGCAAATTGAAAACAATTACATTTTAAGTTTTCTAAAACTAAATTGCATATGAAATCAAACACCTAAACCACCTAAATCATCAAGATAAGTATTTCCTGCTATGAAATCAAATCAAATGCAAAACCTAAAATCATAATTAAATGCACATTATAAATGATGCATTTGCCAACCCTTTTGTTGCTAAATATGCTCATTTATTAGGATTGTGGACAAAATAAACGTGTACCAGTCAAGCTAAATGTTAGGTCCACTGTGATCCATAAGTTCAAATCATGAATGACAATCACTTACCTCATATTATAAGTAAATGAATTTTTATGCAGAATATATAAAGCATACCAGCTACTTTAATAGGTTGATGCGGTATGATGGAATTCAAGAGGACCATGGTTAAGAACAATTCTTTACAAATTCTTGATTATCTTTGAAAATTTCCACTCGGTCCAACAGATGGAACAATTTTGAAACAATGAATTCAATGTAAGGTTTAACATCGTCAAATATATTTTCTTTTAAGTGTTTGAAATCATGCTCGGCTTGGATCTCTGTACTGTATCACCTTGAGACCATAATTTTAAAGACACACCAGAAAATGCTGATGCAGCTATATATATAGCTGGTTTCTACCTGAAAGACCAGCTATGTTGCTTATCTTGCTCTCGAAAGAAATATTTCGAAATATGCTGAATGAATTAGCAAGCTTAGAAAAAGTATGAGAAACTGATAAGGGTATGAGAGACTCATTCATGTAGAATAAGAGAAATGCACAAAGGAGGAGACAGATATGAAGGAAACATTGTTGTCTATTATCCTCCAAGAGGCCTGATACAAAGACAAATCAGTAATGTTCATTTGGGACTCGGTTAATCTTATTTATACAAAAGCTCTGCTATGTCGCGCTGTCCTATAATACTAAAATAACAACATCTTCAGTTTTTTGATCGAAGCCGTCTTCAAACTGCCCTGTGACATTAAAGAAATAATAATCTTAAAGTTGCCCTCTGATATTAAAGAAATAATAAAGTTGACGACCTTTATCAATTAGTGGTCATTACAGAGATTTGGTTTTTCAATTTGTGTCATGTTAAAGCAACCGTATAAATAAAATACAATTGTCAAGCTTAAATGCAGAGACTGCATCAAGTAGAAGCCAGAATGGCTACTTCCTGCCACATGGAAGGAACTACGCTGAAATGACATCGCAGGCAGGGACTGTGTTGAGATCTGTTGCATCGGGGAGAGAGAATGTGGCTGCTCGTCTTATAAATAATCAAGAATTAAAGTAAAAAAGGAGATTCTCCAGACAGCATGAATGAAGCTTTCACAAACCATAGATATGCAATCCCCAGAATATGAAGAAAAAATTGTCTGTAGCACTATCTGGCCTCAAATGTGCTGGTAAGGATGGCTTTATTTGCATTCATTTTTTCCGACCAATTCTGGGATATCAGAAAAATTTTAGATAGCTCTCCAGCTACATGCCTCATATCAGGTCTACTGTTAGGATTTTCAYCCAAACACATCGCTGCAAGTCGTGAAACTTTCTCAGCACCATCAACAGGGTAAGAATCCTTTAGCCGAGGATCGATCCACGATCTCAGYCTGCCTAAACAGTCAGGCCCAGAAACAATCGAAGACAAAGCCTCCATGAGCGACACCCTCGTGTACTCATTCTTCGCTGCATCATAATGAAATTTTACAGGATCCCGCCCAGATAAAAGCTCCAGCAACACCACCCCAAAAGCAAACACATCGGACTTCTGAGAAATCACACCATTTGCAGCATATTCTGGAGCCATGTAACCCTGTGTACCAACAATTCTCTTACTGGACGAACGCCTGTAATCCCCACTAGTGTCCCCAGAACCCTCCTCGGTAATCTCGGTATTCGAAGATGCCCCAACAGCGGATTCACCACTTAACTCATAGGTACCAAAATGGGTAATCATTGCCCTGAAATCAGGCTCCATAACGATTACACTGCTGGATTTCATGTACTTGTGAACATAACACAAACCTGTATAATGATGAAGATATTCAAGCCCTTGAGCCACATCAAGAGCAATCTGCATCCTGGAGAGCCATGAAGATAACACAGTATATCCAGGCATTTTGCTACCCCTCAGGCATTCCCTCAGGCTTGCACCCTCCACATATTCATACACTAAATAGAGATGTTCCCCCTCGCCACACCCACCCAGAAGATTAATAATACTCCTATGGTGAAGATTGCAGATTTCCCTCAATTTTGCCCTAAAATCAATCAAATCCGTTCGGCTCCTTTCTGTAACGACTACGGACTTACCTCTCAGGGTGCACTTCCAGACAGATGAATTCTCGAGCTTTCCAGAGCCGAAATTCTTGGTTGCCCTCTTGATTTCATGGAATGAATAGACGTTGGGATTGTCTGGAAGCAATTCTTTCAGGCCTGCCAGAGATCGGGCATTGCTCGTAGAGGTTCCGGATTCTTTTGAGAATTGGGTGGAGCTTCTGGGGTCCGTGCTCCCGCTCATAAGCACCTCGTCTGAATGATGGGGTTTTCTTGCAGATTTTAAGGGAATCGGCTGTGCCACCATTTTGGGTTTGCTTCGGCACATGATGCATAATAAACGCCCTACTCAAACTAGCTGCCCACAGAAACAGAAACAACTGCCCAACTTCTTCGCCATTGGCCACGGTGACGAAGAAACAATTGATCATTGTCTTAGAGCATTCTGTCGGTGGTTGGTTTGCAGCAATGGCTTGGTCGGGCTGTGGACAGGCGGGAACACAGTTAGCAACACAGTTAGCTTTGGTTTGTATCAATGGATTTTTAAAGATAAATTTGATAATAATGAAGTAAAACTTTAAGTTATAACAAGATTTCTATTATAACGAAAGAAGGGTAATATACTTAAA
Organism: Picea mariana; assembly: GCA_032191745.1. Classification (NCBI taxonomy): domain Eukaryota; kingdom Viridiplantae; phylum Streptophyta; class Pinopsida; order Pinales; family Pinaceae; genus Picea; species Picea mariana. The sequence continues at coordinate 51,428 of JASDQU010308387.1, read as the reverse complement.
GATAAATTTGATTCTGGAAAAAATTTAATATTCAAAATCAATAACAATTTTTTTGTATTTTCCAATTAAACTACTCTGAAGTTCAATTCACAACCTTTGAAAATCTTCAAAACAACAAGGTCTCCAAAGTTCCAATCCCAGGGCTTCAGAGATTTCAAGCTTTGCAAAGTTGCAAGTTTGATTTGATCCTTTGTTCAACAACTGCCAGCTACATAAATCACTCAAGTTGTAATCACTTTTTTCTTCTCCATCTATCTATCTATCTCAGCGTCTTGCAATGAGCCTGCCGCATCTTCGCCATTGGACTTATAAAGGGTTTAGGGACAGTTATGCGCTGGAAACCAATATTTAAGCCGTGCGATGAACGGAATCTGGAAAATCTCAGCCGTTGCTGCCATGGACGCGTTGTCAGACCATGCAGAATTCTCGTGAAAAAAATAGAATTAGAATTTGTTTCGACGACTTTTAATTTAGGACCAGGTTCACTTACAATTCCAATCTCTGATTAAACACTATCTGATCGTGTCAAACCATGGCAACATTTAACAAAGTAAGTCAAGTCTCTATCTTGAATTCAACGTGGTACATGAAACCCATCTTATAGTCATACTCTTTGTCTCATGGAACATTCTTGGAAGACGTTGGACCATGACTTGTGGCTATGAGGGTGTATGTTAAAGTTATATGTAGTGGTAGTTGAAACAAAGCACACAAAAGTATAACAATAATTAGTATATCCTTATAGCACATGAAAACAAACATCAAAGTGAATTAGGTTGGTTATGTTGTTTAAAGATTATGGGATTTTGTTTTTGGATAAAAAATAAATACTTCACAAGGTTTATCTTCATCCCACATCTTGTGAAATATTTTCAACAATCCTCTAACGACTGCATACCCACCCGCAATAATCGTAGATATGGGACCGCGACTTTTCCATAGGAATGGAAGAGGAAGAAGAGACAGTGATAAACAACAAAGGTGAAAGAATAACCACCCTTTAAAAACTCCTTCGATGTAATTAACCATGTGAGAGATGACGAAATATAGCATAATGCTTACCCTTGTGTTGTGAGCAAGCACCTTTATTGCACAATAATGAAAAAACAGAGAAACACGACATGCATGTTGGATCTTTAAGAACCAACCCCTAGTTGCCATCAAAACTAAGAGAAATATCAATGATGAAAATGAGGAGAACATAGAAATAGACAAGAACTAAAACCACAAAAACAAATTCCAAATATAAATACATTTTAACATGGGTGAGTTGGAGGAAGATGTAAGAGAAAATTAAAATATCCATGAAAAATTGATGCATAACATTTAAACCTCTTATTTCCAAAAGCAAAGCAAAATATTAACTTTATGGTAAGTACACCCTGGTGTATGGGGTATGTATGGGGCATTATCATTTAAGTATCCACTTTACAAAATTGGGGTGTAAGTATTTAACTCATGAGTTTTGAATTTTCAAGTGCATGGTTACTTACATGTGTCAAAATCTGGTTCTTATAAACAAAATTTAAATACAATTCTCAATTATCTTTTAACGACCTATTCAAACAAACTAGATACAAATAATGATATTCTATTTCAATTAGTAGTCTCCTTTAGATATAATGTAGCATGTGCAAATCCTTGGCAACAAATTCTAAGGTACCTATTTAAGTTACATATATTCTGTCTTTACAATATCATTTATCTTTGTTAGTGAAACAAAAGCTAACTATCAAGCACCCATATGAGTAAACTTTGGCATTTTACCTATTTAAGTTATATATATTCTGTCTTTACAATATCATTTATCTTTATTAGTGAAACACAAGTTAACTATCAAGCACTCATATGAGTAAACTTTGGCATTTTCAGGCATTCTTTTTTAGAGAAAAATATATTTCCATTGCAATGGTATTTTGCACAATTAAGGTTGGTAGCCAAAGAAAAATTGTGATTCATGTAGCACAACAAATGAAAGGAAGTCAAATATAATGACCCATTTATTATTTTTCCATTATGTGATTAAACCCACATTATAGATCGAACTCATTATCTGCAAGTGCTTCTTTAGCAACAACCTCATCATCATCATCATCATCCAATATGATATAAGGATTGTGTGTCTCAGGCCTGAAGTTGTAGCCTGTGAAAATGTAGAAGACCAATGTACCCAACTCTGTCGTCAAATCACAGCTCCATGAATATTGGTAGGATATATTTGTTTTGAGGACTATCACAACTATCCGAGTAAAATATAGGTAACTAACCACTATAATGTAATATTGACGAAATAGAGTGAGCTTCACTAAGCTTCTATCCATCTTTTCATCAATAAGGGAAACTTCTCAAAGATGCTTGATGGACCAAATTATAGGGAAAATCACAACGCAACATTATATTACATCCAAAAGGAGCAACAATTGAATCCAAGTAACCCAATCCTTTCTTGTTGGAGCCATCTCATCCATCACAATTGTAGCAATGTTAGAAAATCCCTGAAGAGGAATCACTATCATGAGAACTTTATTTTTTTTTTTCTTGTAAAAAAGGTTTAAGAATGGACCATCCCTTGCAAATGAGAATGATTACAGTAAAAAACATCACTCCTTTCAAGAAACTAAATCCATAAAATGCAATATCCCACCCATGGGCAGTTCCAGTTCTCTTCGTATAGGATTTTTTCTTTGCGTCTCAAATAAATCAAGTTCCTTCATGAGAACCAAGATACCCATGAGAATATGGACCATGTGAACAATCCCCTTCTTCTAGTGCACATACGACCACCCTCAAAAGAGCACCAGATATAATAAGAAAAAACAAAAAATGAGTCGGGGCATAATTTGTTTTCCCATTACTCAGTAAATTATACATGGCCATTCTCACATTCATCCAAACTTGAATGAAAGGAAAACAATTGGAAAATTTGAGGTTATATTCATCTGCACCTGGTGTGACAAAGGACTTGTTGGCCATCCTACTTGACTAGAATCAATTTCCTGAAAGGTAAATAATAGTTTGATGAGAGGGTTCTACAACACACGTCATGCTTTAGACTTGACCAACTCATAGTATTCAATTAATACCTAAACCAAATTCTCTTATGTAATTAAAAATATTCCCATTAGAGAAAGGTCCCAACTATTAGAGATTATAGGATACATTGGTGAGTCTGATGTCCAGGTGACCATTGTGGGTGAAACCAAATTTCTGAAATTCAATCACTGGCCTACTATCTGCAGTGATTGGTGTGTGCTTGATCTTTGCATATGATGATGGCATAAAACATGCTAAGAGACACCATTGTTGCAAAACATAAAACTGTAGAATATCCCATTTGTGAAAACCATGTTGTTTTCATAAACTCAAGCAAAAGAATATTGAGGTTGATGAGGACTAGGAGGAGTTGATAGATCTATATAACAACAACTAACTAACCACATATCAAACCTGATATCAAACAACCCTTAAAAAAGCGCTCTACAATCAAATATAACAAAAATGGCTTTCTCAGACTCCATAACATAGATGACATGTAAATGTGAAACAATCATTTATTCAAATCTACATGAATGATGGGCATTGTGTGATGTTGAATACAAATTTCATGAAAGTCAAAATTTGGAGCTTCTCCCTACAAACTGTGGGGTTTATCTGGGTTGGTTTTCCTTGATAGAATTCAAAAGAAAAATGCCTATGATCCATGTCTGTCTACAGTGAAAAGATTAAGCAGACATAATTGATGCAACACTCTACACTATTGATGTATATTCTATTAATATGAACATGTATAGTTACACAATATGGTTACAAGAAGTTACCAACTCCTGTAACGGTAAACTAACTAATTAACTAGTTAAGGATGTAATTAGGTATTTTTCTTAACACTCCCCCTTAATTACATTCGGGAAAAACTATCACTATCACTAACTACCAATGCATTAGACTCCCCCTTAAACATAACTTGGTCCCACATTCTGAGATTAAAATCTCATACTTTCCCTTGTTAATCGAAGATTCAAATTATACTTTCCCTTGTTAATCGAAGATTCAAATTCTCCGATTCAAGTGGACTTAATACCACTTTCCTTCGATTTCATACTTTCCCCTGTTAATCGAAGATTCAAATTCTTCGATTCAAGTGGAATTAATACCACATTCCTTTGATTCAAGTGGACTTAATACCACATTCCTCCCATGGCCAGCGCCTCAAGCTACTCGTAACCATGGACACACTACATGATCGCATACTAGTCTATGTAGGCCTAAATCAATAAGGTCTTACAAAACATGGGGAACACAACTTGCTTACTCCTTTACCAAAGTGGACTTGATATCCATTTGATAAATAGGCCACTTGTTTTGTGATGCAATGGGCAAAACAAATCAAACAGTGTCTAATCTTGCTATAGGTGTGAAAGTTTCACCATAATCAATGCTAGGTTGTTGTGAAAAACCTATGGAAACTAACCTTGCTTTGTGTTTCTCAATCTCACCTTTTTCATTCAATTTAGTTTTATAAACCCATTTGACACTTATGACAATTTTAGCTGCAGGTAGATCGACTAAATCCCATGTATTGTTTCTTTCAATAGCTTCTATTTCATTATTCATTGCATCTACCCATTCTTTTTTCTTTGCAACTTCATCAAAACAAGTAGGTTGAGATGAGAAAAATGCAAACTGTACTACATTATCATCTTGGTGATATATATCATGCAAACTTCTCATTCTTTGATGATTATGGTCAGAATTTGAATCACTATGAGATGAGGAATCATTATGAGATGAAGAACTACTTTCATTTTGAACTTGAAATCTAGGAAGGTGTGTTATCGATTCTTGATGTTCATCTAACTTTGTAGGTGAATATGACTCAAGAGAGTTTGTTGATTTTTGTAAACATCATGGTATTAAAAAGAAAACGACTACCAGATATACTCCACAAAAAAATGGAGTGGCAGAAAGAACGAATCACACCATCATCAACATGGCGAGGAGTTTACTTACAACAAGAAAATTGTCCAAAGATTACTGGTCTGAAGCAATTGCATGTTCAATTTACATACTTAACAGATCACCAACTTCCAGTGTTCAAGGTAAAGTACCTGAAGAAAAATGGAGTGGATCTAAGGTAAATGTTTCTCATTTCAAAAATTTTGGTTGTGTTGCTTTTGCTCATGTTCTTGAAGAGCTAAGAAAGAAGCTTGATGATAGAAGTGAGAAGTACATTTTTATTGGCTATAGTGAGCAGTCGAAAGCATACATATTATATAATCCTGTTACTAAGAAATTTCTAGTAAGTAGAGATGTTAAATTTATGGAAGATAAATCATGGGATGAAATGGAAAACAATACTTCTCACAATCCTTCTCTTGAGTTAGATGAACATCAAGCACCTACAAAGTTAGATACATCAAGAACTGATAACATGCCTTCCAAGATTTCAAGTTCAAAATGAAAGTAGTTCTTCATCTCATAATGATTCTTCATCATGTGGACGATCAACAATTCGATACTCTTGGGCCTGGTCAGAATTCCCGCCCACGACCATCTCTTAACCAATACACGATATATCTTCAGTCAGACGCTGAATGGCTTGTCTGCTCTCAATTATGGCTATTGACTGTAGTATTACTGATCCACGTCCTTCTTGAGGCTCTCGTGGTCACAATCCACATATCAAGGGTTCCTGGGCCCTCCAATGATGGAGTGAGGCCCAAACCCGCTCTGATACCATGAAAAGATTAAGCAGAGACAAAATTGATGCAACACTCTACACTATTGATGTGTCTTCTATTAATATGAACATGCATAGTTACACAATATGGTTATAAGAGGTTATGGAGTTACCAAGTCCTGTAATGGTAAACTAACTAATTAGGTATTTTCCTTAACATACATGACATTCTTCATTAATTGGTTGGGTGGACCATTGAATGTGATCTGCCCTCATTTGCTTTTGCTTTTGCTCACATGGTTTTGTTAAATGCCCATTTCCAAGCTCGGGTAGAGTGAGATTAGATTAAACATGGAGGGGGTGTGAATGTTGGGTAGCATTTCCATCTCATCGCCATCAATTATACATATCTAAATTAGATGTTTTCTGAAAGTAAGTGCGCCATTTAATTATTCATTGCTATTCTTTGTCCCATTCAAATCAAGATTTCCATACAAAACCAAATATGAAAATTCTGGATTCGTTCCCATTCAAACTGAAACTTATTTATTCTGGTTTCGATTTGTATCAGGGGGACATTGACTTCAAACTAATAGAATAAATTGGAAAGCACATGCTACACATACCATAAACATGTTGTTTCTTTTCTTAATTATGAGCGGAATATATTGTAACTTGTTTCTTTTCTTAATTATGAGCGGAATATACTCAACAAAATTCATAATCCGTTTTCATTATTTTTTTAGAGAGATATAAGAATCAAGGCTAAGCATAATAAAACATATTAATCCGTTGCAGTGGTAGAAATTGCACTTCTTTAGATATAATCACAACCAACGCCATTTATTTTATTAATCCATGAGAAGAGAATATTTGTTTCACCTTTTTTAAATTAATTTGGATGATTATTTAAATTAAATTAAATTTTTATTTGAAAATGTAGATTTCCATTTTCCGTCTTTTAATTTTTGTAGAGTAGACACTGTGTCAGGTCCGTCCTCCATGTTGTGAGTTAACCCTTCCTCAAAAGCAACCCTCCCATTGTCATCCCCATTACATATTTCTCTCAATTTGATCGAAAATCAATTTATTCATTGCATAAAAAGTTTGTTAAATTTCTAATTTAACATGCTTTTAAGTTTTTATTCATTGATTTTATGTTTTTTTTTTTCTATTGAATTTGTATTTGTTTTATATGTTGGAAACGTTTAGTGGAAAAAATGAGAGAAAGATTTGCATTAGAGACTGAGATGTAAGGATATCAAGTGCAAATGCACACCTTGAATAAGACTAAGAAGAAATGGTGTGAATAGATGTTATATTGTATAAATTATGTGTAATGGAATTCATACTTCACTGTAGTACTGTTGTTGAATATGTATGAGCCCAAAGGATGGGATTTAAGACTTTAATTTTGATCTTATTTGGATATATTCAAATAATATTTGGTTATGCAATAACCTTTGTTTCATAAATACATTAAAATTTTTCTAATATTTAGCATTGCATTGCAAAACGTTACAAGGTACGAGAAGACTAGAGATGGTGCCCAACTTTTGATGAGTAAAATTTAAATGCAACTTTTTTTTAGAAGGAAAAAAAATCCACATCTACTTTGCATACTTAAAATTACATTGAAATTCTAAAAAAAAATCCACAACTACTTTGCATACTTAAAATTACATTGAAAAAGTCTATGAAGTGTGCATGTTTCAAAATTGTGCTAAATTGTGAGGAAAAATCATTGTTGCTTGTTTCTTAAAATAAAACATGTCCTTCTTATATATAGTTTTTGTTAGAATTGCAAATGCGGAAAACACAATTCACAATGATAATTAACAATCACACACATATAAGGAACACAATGATTTCACGTGGTTCACCCAAACGTTGGGCTACGTCCACCAAGCATAAGCATCGGTTGTCTTATTATTCAGATCATGGAGATTACATCAGCTCACTCACACTCGGTCATTTTGCCTCTACTGGCTTACATGAATTTATACATTCACACAAGAAACTGATTAATAAATGCAATCCCTACCCATATTCTAACTTGGTCTATTTGGTTGTAACCAATGCAGAATAATATGATCCAAATCTGTTCTTGGTAATTTGTTGTCACCAAATCCCAACAATCTCCACTTTGAAAACAATTAACCTGATACCTTGCTCCTTCCTTTTGTTCATCACCTTTTCTGCAAGCCAAGAGAAGCCAAGCACCACTGCATCTTCTCTAATAAAACTGGTTTCATGATCTCGCCTGTGTGACTTGCACGAGTTTGGATTTCCTGAGGGGTCACTCCAACTCCAACATGTCTTCCACAACTGTGTTGTGAGAAATATTTAGTGATAGATCTCCTCCTATCCAAAACACCTATAAAATATACATTACAATTATCACAGACCATTCCAGTGTAACCATTATAGGTGATATTTGTGCTTCTCAAACGTTGAAGCACCCATTTCACTGTAGCACCTGAATCTGTCATGTATCTGACAACATCATTAGCATGTGAAACATTTGGTCTTAAACATTTCATCGCATACAACATAACTACTACTGAACTTACATGAGACATAACCTTTTCTTCTTTATAGACAGGCCCTATGCTTGAAGAAAACTTATAATTGAAAGCAAGAGGGATAAAAATTGGTTTTACAATGTTCATACTGAACTCCAACCACAACTTACCATTATCATCTTTGTGTACTTCCATGCCCATAATTTGTTTTGCTGCTCCTTGATCCCTCTTCTGAATTGTCCTATCCACCTGAGTCATTTTCTTACTGATTTTATCCATGCTTCGGCTTGCATCAAGCATATTATCAACAAAGAACATCAAGACTATGAATATACTATAAACCGTATAGTCATTCCTACCCTTTGAAAAATTCTGACTCACTATGAAGGATTCAAACATCTTGTATATTTGTTTGGGTACTGTTGACGGACGAAAATGACTGTCCGTCAATTGGAAGAACGAGTCCGGTCCGGGGTTGTTTAAGTAACCCAAGCTGTTTGGTATAACTCGTCCTAACGGGTTTAATGGCTCCGTTGGCCAATCTAAGAATCCTAAA
>JASDQU010308387.1:623-24559 GCA_032191745.1 Picea mariana | reverse complement strand
ATATATATATATATATATATATATATATATATATATATATATATATATATATATATATATATATATATATAACTTATATTTTTATTAAAATTAAAATTTATAATTAATTAATATTAATATAGATGATGATGATGATTAACGTCTACTAAGATTGAATTGGTCTATTGGATCTTAAGAGGGTTAAGAGGGTAAGTGATTACTTGTGATTCTTTAGAATTTTGTTTTTATGCTAGAAAAACATTAAGATAAGCTTTCCAAGATCACCATACTTTTGTTGAGTTAAGAAGTTAGGAAGGTTGGTAGTGTGACAAATATTTTGAAAATGAGATCTAATATGAGTATAGACTTGACAATTTAAGAGAAGTGCTTTTCATCTTCAACCTTCTTAGTGTCACAAAGGTGACACACTCTTTCATCCCATGGCGTTTTAGGAATTGACCAACGCCCATTTTCACTATGGACCTCCTGAGAATTTGTTCTTATCTTAACAATGTTTATTTTTTTCTTTACACTTGGCAAAATAGATAGATAATTTTGATCTTCTAGATTAGGGTTGATTACATCTTTATAATACCTTAATTTTCTTTTTTTAATATGCAAAATGTTTTCTTCCATGATTCTCCAATACTTTAGTCAAGAGTCTTTATGCCATCCTCACTTGATTATGCCATCCTAGCTTGATTCAATGGTGGTTATGACTTGATTTTGAAGCAATTTTAGGTAACCTCTTGTCTTCCATGTTGTTTAACTTGTTCTTATACATTAGGTATTTAGTCATAGCCATACTCTCAATGGGGGAGATGCTTGTTTCTAAGATGAGGATGGGATAGAGCCTATTTCCTTTAATTTTGAGATTATAGGTTATAAAATTCTTTTGTATTTTCTCTATCTTTGTAACAAGAGTCTCAAAAAAGAGTTTCTTCTTATCCCAACTCCAAAAATCAACTGATTTTGAATTGTTTTCAAGCTCATAATAAACTTTCCAATAAAACATACAATAAAAATATTATATAAATCATATATATAACTTATATTTTTATTAAAATTAAAATTAAAATTAATTAATATTAATATATAAATTATAACCTCAATCAAATATACAATAAAAATATTATATATATATATATTAAAATTAAAATTTATAATTAATTAATATTAATTATAGATTATAATCTCAATCAAACATACAATTAAAAATATTATATAAATCATACCATAAAGTAACTATAAATGAAAAGATAAAAAGAAAAAACTCAGAACACTGGAACACAAAAAGTAGAAATTTAAGTATGTCTGTATACACCAGCGTTGTGGTATCCTATAATACTAAAATAAACACAAAAGGAAAAGAAAACGTCTCGTACTTCAATCGAGGTTCTCTTCCAGATGCACATGATATAAAATAAATAATAACGCCCCAACCTTTCTTCAGGACTTATATTAAACAACTGATATTTAACAATGGGTGGTTAAATATGATCGAGTAATTTTTCTGCTGGAAAAACAATGGGTCGTTGTTCAGTAAGTTAATGTTGTTTAGTAAGTGAATAATAATATAAAAATATTTTTTAAATGGGTGAATAAGAATGTTTAGTAATTTGAAGAAAGTTTTCATTTTAATGTTGTTAATTGGAATCATGAATATATTGTAATTAAATGATCTTAAATCTCATTAAGTTTTTATTGACAATTTACAATAGTATAAAAATATATTATATTTTTTAAATGGGCGAATGAGAACGTTCAAATAATTTGAAGGAAGTTTTTATTTTAATGTTGTTAATTGGAATCATGAATATATTGTAATTAAAATGATCTTACACCTCATTAAGCCTCAACTAACAATCTCTTTTGATTTGGGTGATTACATTTTATTTATTTCCTTGAGTTTTGTGATTTCTTGCCTTGAAAAGAAGCAAACAAAACTAACAATTTTGAAAGTATTAAAGAGATTATATTCATCTTAACTTGTGTCACATGTAAAATTAATAATAATATTTATATTCTTTATTTTGAAAATATGAATAAGATTTTCAAAAAACATATAACATAGACAAATTATAAGTGAAAACACCTTTACTTATTACATGTGTTTTTTTCAGAACATCCTACTTAGTATTTTATGCACTTACCAACTTTTTTAGTTGGGGCCACATTTGATCCTATAAAATAAGAAATAATTTAACTACAAATGTTAAAAATGAATTACTATATTTAGATATATAAAACTTTTTCACTAAAATTATTTCAAATCATCATAAAAAAAATTTATACAATAATAATAATAAGAAAAGATATTAAATTTTATGAAAAAATCAATAACAAAATATAAAAAATTAAACAATTATAATATAAATTTATGAAAAAAAAAAAATCCATAAAAATAAACAATAATCATCAATCTATATACAATTAACCATAATATTGCAAAAAAAATCACTAACACACTCAACATAAAAATCCTTCCTTCTCTGCTAATATCCTTCCTAAATGTTTTACATTTTGTAAGAGTTTCAATCAAATTTGAAACCATCAAAATAATAGTAATACCCTCGAAGTAATAGTAATTGATACAGATAAATTTGTGTTTATGGCAACTATCATTTGTTGCCACTGGAGATTGTTTTTACTTTTCTCCATCTTTCAATTAAAAAATAAGGAATGGAAAATGTATCCTTTACCCGCTTCATCAAATTTCCATGCACTTCTGAATTTAAGACTCATACTTAACTTCTTAGAATCTTCTAATGATGTGCCTCTTGTTATTAGAAAAAAATGAATTTAATAATAGATGTAGATAAATAGATGACACATAGTATTTTTTTTTTTCTTATTTAGATAACAAACAAGTGTAGCAAGAAAAAAAAATGAATTTAGTAATAGATGTAGATAAATAGATGACACATAGTATTTTTTTTTTTATCTTATTTAGATAACAAATAACAAACAAGTGGGTTAGTAACAGAATCTCTTTTTTATTAAATATATTTAATGATGTGATAGTTAGAAGAGAAATATATTAATGGTGTGATAGTAAGAAGAGAATCATAGATTTGGCTTATTCAAGTGAGTTTATTTCCTTTTCTTTGCATTAAATGTTATCTACATCATTGATTTTAGTTTCAATATTTGTTTATTTTTTGTTATTTTTTTAGTTATGTTATATTTTTTATTATAGTTTTGTTAGATTTTTCATTAATTTATGAGCATGTTGCATAATGTAGGAGAAAGTGTTGTTTAATTTCTATCTCTTTATTTCTAGTTATTTGCATAACCTTTCTTCTCATTATTTTTTTGGTTGTTCACATTTACTTATTTCACTTCTCAATTTACATGAGTTGGCTCTTAGTTGTGATATTACTTGTGTGAGCTTAAATATGGCTATATCCAATAGAATTAGAGACACCCAAATCAATAATCTGCACATAGAGAAAATGACAATCATAGGATTACAATCAAAATCAATTATCAAGATGAATTAAAAAGGAGGAATAAAACATGGAGCTGGCACTACATAAAATTGTTTGAGAGTAAGATATAGAAGAAAAAAGATGATCAAAGAGATAACGAGACACTAAAAAGTGATCTACAAGAGTGGTATATGAAGGGAAAATGAAGAAAACATGCCAATAAAAGTAACAATATTGCATAGACAACTTCAATGAATATAGGGAGATCAAAGTGCAAAACATATTGAAGCTTAACATCCCATGCCATGAAAAACAAGTAATATCACAAGGAAGAACCAACTCACAACTCACATGGGTTGAGATGTATAACAAAAATATGGAAACAACCCAAAAAATCATGAGAGGAAATATTATATCTAGTTTGTGAAAATGGAGATGTAGAAACTAAAAAACACTTTCTCTAACAAAGTGTAGCATACTTGCAAATTTGAAAAGTCAATTTTGCATCTTAAAGACTTGGAATTAGTTTTTTGAGAAGATCCATTGAAATGTACAACAAAGTTGAATTGAATAGACCAAATCTATAATTTTGATCCTAAAATTACATCACTAAATCTAACTTTGATATTTCATATATCCATTCAATCTTCTAATATAATTAATAATATTATTTAATTCCTATCTCAATAATTTTTATAAAAATATTATATATTTAAAATCATATTAACAATTTATATAGAATATTATTTTTGCTATTATTTTTTTCAATTTTATATAATTAATTTGAAAATCTAAAATTTTAAATTTACATGATAACTTTCTCTTCATTCATTATTGACATCCAGATCTACATCAAGTTGTTAATTTATAATTATTTATGTAATATTTTTTTTTTCCTTTATTTATCATTATCATCTTTAATTTAACTTATAATAATTTATATAATGTTTTAAGCTGTTTTTCTTAATATTTTTCTATTATTAAAATTTCATTCCTACTATAATCATTTATATAATGTTTTAAGCTCTTTTTCTTAATATTTTTATATTATTAAAATTTCATTTTAAGCTCTTTTTCTTAGTATTTTTATATTATTAAAATTTCATTCCTACTCTTACGAGATAGAACTCCATACCCTTTAACAAAACTTTTGCTACTCATAGTGTAATTCGAGTGTAGTAGAGTGAAGATTCATAGTGTAATTCGAGTGTAGCGGAGTGAAGATTGCTCCGAAAATGACATACTTAATTTTCAAAACTTTATATTATGAAAATAAATTATGAGATAGAACTGGCTTGTACCAAAAGATTCGCAAATCTAATTTTGAAAACTTTAGTTCCCTTAGAAAGCTAGGAAAATCACACCTTTAGTTTTGAAAACTTTGTATATGAGTCTAAAGTAGTTAATTAACGTCATGGTCTTCTAGTGCAATAAAGATGGAAATTTGATTTGAATGTTTATAGTTCCATGTCGCTGCCTTAAGTACTTTGATAGTGTAAAAGTATACGTAGAGACGAATTGGTTTGGAACTGATGCATCAACACACAACACCATTGAACTGTAGTATATTAAAAGACAATAATATAGTTACAAATAGTTACAAAGAAGTTAGTTATAAAGAAGTTACAGTTACAGGGTGTTAGTTTAACTAATTCTCTGTAACCGTAGATAGACTATTTAAGGATGTAATTATCTTATTTTCTTTAACACTCCCCCTTAATTACATCCGCTAATAACAATAACTAAAACTATCACCAACTTCCCTTGGACTTTTACTATGGGATTTATCTTTAATGATTTAAAATACATTATACTCCCCTTTAATCATAATTTGGCCCTAACTATCTCACATTTTGATATTACAACATCTCACATTCCCCTCTTTAATCGAAGATTCAACTTGTCCGATTCAACATCAAGCTAGCATATGAGTGCACCTGACACCCTCATACATACTCTAGTGGTTCATTCCACAACTTGATGCCACATCCTCTCTATGCATGAGAGAGATACACCATGCGCTACGATGCTACCTGTATGCTTGAATAATAGGGCTTACAACAAACTTGGGGAGATAACTTGCCTATGGCTAGCTTTTTACAAATAGGACTAAAACTCTTTGGGGTGTTGGGTACAACCGATCATGCACCCCTCATTACAACATTTCATGTCTGGGTAGTCATCTTGCTCCATTTCCCATGCGATATCTTGCCAATGCCTTCTCTCCATTGTTTCATTGTGGGTTCTTATATTCATTGGTGACTAAAAACAAAAACAAAAAGTGCATTCAGTCTTTGTGCATGTCTCTACGTCTTCTTCGATGAACCACAAAAATCCTCAATCTCATTGCTGGAGACCTTCCTTGAGGACTTCCTTCTTCAATGGCTAACCTTTTTTCACTTGGGATCTTTTCACCCAGTGATTCCTCGATTTTCTTTTCGCTTCACTTCATGCTTCTTGCTGACTATATGGCAATGATTTTCTTGCAAACAAGCGATTCTTCTTGCCCTGCAGACTCCCTGGATGGTACTGTAGACCGAATTCCTTCTTTGCTCCATAAAAACACATGATATTTCTTCTTTCCTTTTCACACCAATTCAATTTCGATCCAAATCAATTCAACCACTTCAAGGCCACACAATATTCGAAGTCACACTCCACCTCCACGTGGCTCGACTTAGTTCCTCACCCATCGTGCCCTTTTCTTGGCTTTACACAATCTTTTAAAATCACATGATTATTTCACACAAAAAAATACATGTCTTGCCTTTGCACGCCCTTTTAAATTATAATGAAACATTTCTCTTTATCCTCCTTTAAAATTAAAATTAATGACTTATTTTTATACAACCTCTTTAAAAAAATAAAACACTTCGTTTTATTGCTTTATAAATGCCAAAATAAAACTGAAGTCATCCTTGAAAAATTAAAATAAAACTCATTCCTCTTTTAATTAAAATAATGCCTTCGTAGCTTCTCCACGTTTCCTTGCAGGTGGATTTTTTGTTGGTTTCTTGTAGACTGGGACTCGATCCTTTCTAATCGACTTCGACTATGGACGCTTCAACTATTCTTCCAGTTTTCCTTGTCTTTACTGTTCCACGACGACCCTTCAAAATTTGGTCCAATTGCAGAGGGATTGCGAGGTCGTCGACAAATTTGGAGTAAATTATTAGTTTTCTAGGTTTTCAGGGTTACCGGGAATACATTTAATAAATATTGATATCAATATTACAGTTAAATATGAATTTTAATATTACAGTTGTAGATGAATCCCTTCCATAAATGCTTTGCAGGGAAATCCCAAACATAATTGACTTGTTTAATGAAATTGGGTTCATTTTCTATTAGTTTAATCTATTGTAAAATATTGTGAATATCTATAGTTGTTGTTTAGGAGTAACAAGCTCTCTCATAACAGCTAAAACATTAACAAATAAAAAAACTACCATTATCAAAGTTTGTTGGACATTATGTTTGAAACTATAATGTAGGTTTGAAAGTTTTCTCTTAGTTTTTTATAAGTCCTAGAACAATTTGCATCATCTATTTTTGTAGGTTATTTTCTATCTTCTTATTGCTAAGTCTTAAAAATAATTAAAGTTATCATTTGCTATCTTAAGAATACTTGTATTGTTGCTAGCTTGTGAGTTCCTTTATGGAATGTGCAAGAAATATTGCTTATGAATGCCGCTGGCAGGGATTCAATCCATGATTGATTGTTCTTTTGGTTGTGGTTGGAGTGTTGCTTGTTTTCGCATTGGGTAATTATGTCTTGTACATGTATGCACAAAAAACATTACCTCCAAAGAAGAAGAAGCCAATTTCTAAAAACAAAATGAAAAGAGAGAAACTCAAACAAAGCTAGTTTATAAAAAGAAAATGAATAGAGAGAAACTCAAACAAAGCATTTTTTCCCCAGGAAAGTAGATTTTCTTGTTCTCTTATCAATGGTATTCTCTTGTTTCAATTCTTGTTGTCTTATCAATGGAATTCTCCTGTTTCAATTCTTGTTGTGGTGTCGTCAAGAGTTGAACCCACAACATAATAATAACAATGGCACGAGGAAATAAACCAATAGGAGGTGGATGGGGGAATACCAATAGAGCCATTCATGAGGTTGAATCTCGATATAAATTATTACAGAAGGTGCACGAGGAAAATTGGATATCATGTACACTATAACATCCCCACTCTAATCCCTGATTTAATTAATGCTTATGTTGATATAATGTGTGGCTACGACCAACGCGATGTAATATGCGAATTGCATTTCTATGTTTTAATAATAAACAATTTGATGCAAGTTTCTAAGGGGACATAGACAAGAGATGGGGGATAAATTAATCCAAAAGAGGGGGGAGGGTCTAGGATAATGGCCAAGTGGGGTCTAAGGGGGAATTACCCATGAATATTAATCCAACACATTTTCCTAAATTTGGTATTTGTATCTGAACCCTCCAATTTCTGATTGAGTGTTCCCAAAGCCAATCATTGAATGCATGTAAGAGGGTGGGTGTGAGTGGTCACATCCCAAAGTTATTGGGCAGATGGGGCTTGAGTAGGATCAACTTGGGAAAGAGTGTGAGTTAAGAAAAGCAAGCCAAAGGGAGGAAATTCGTATGGTTTGGGACAACAATTTTACATAATCAAGTTTTGTGCATGGGAGGAAAGTAGAGAGAAAGAAAGAGGGCTTAGAGATGGTGCAACCATGGAGGGTGAATTCTAGAGCATGTTGGAGTGGATTGGAGCTGGAAAACTGAAGAGATAGGTTTTCAAGCCCGAAGAGTGAACTCCTAGGCGAGTTGCACTAAAACAACAAGTGTTTGTT
Organism: Picea mariana; assembly: GCA_032191745.1. Classification (NCBI taxonomy): domain Eukaryota; kingdom Viridiplantae; phylum Streptophyta; class Pinopsida; order Pinales; family Pinaceae; genus Picea; species Picea mariana. Next base: position 16,318 of record JASDQU010308387.1, on the reverse strand, counting down.
GTTGTTTGCTGATAATTTTTCCTAGTAGCGAGTTCCCTTGAGTTCCCAGCTGAGAGATTCTTGGTTACATGTGCTAGAGAGACCCTGATATACAAATGGGATGCCCGAGGGACTGAGATCAGTGAAGTGGTACATTCCTTGGGTTGGGCAGGTCAAGAGGAAGACAACTAGTGGAAAATCATGATAGTTGTAGGAATATATCAATGGGTTGTGAGTTTATGAGCTGTGAGTGGACTGTGAGAGACCACCCTCTTTTGTGGATTATTATCCTCAGCTCGAAGGTGACTAGCTGTTGATATTTGGAAAAATCAATCTTTGGTTGGGTGGAACAGCTGTCCCAAGCAATTGGTTCCATGTCCGTTATAAAAGATAAGTGTTTAATCTTTTTGTTGTGTTATTTATGAGTTTAATTGTTGTGCATGAAAGCTGTGTATTGGAAATAGTTTATATATTGTTGTGCTGAATTATTAGACTGCATTAATGGTAATTAAGCATGTTATAGATGCATCAAGTGAATGGTTTTAGGCATTAGCTTAAATTTGGTTTAAATTCGTAGTTGTAAGTTACAAGAAATCAACTAGCAGTAACATAAATAATTTAGTTAGCATAAGTTTCATTTTTATGTGTATTCTGAACCGTAATGTCCCTCGGTTAGGATGGGGGATGTTACATTATGGTATCAGAGCATCTATTTAAAAAATCAAGCTTAGATGAGATCGAACCAAAACGAATTGGTGAAATTCTCTATTTCATATTTTGTCTGTGAAATCCCCAAATCCTTGGGCAAAATATGGGTTTGAATGACTCGAGAATGTTTAAGAAGGTTAATGGAGTAGAGTGGTGAAGTTGCAGATCAAAATTCAATCTGGAATGGTCGAAATTCAAGTTTTAATGGTCGTGTGTAGAGTTATTGGCAGTTTGGTGAATCGACGGTCGAGATCTCTTTTGATCTCGAGATCGACGACCATGATTCGCTATAATAAATTTAAAAATTCGTAGGGTATTGGTCATTTGAAAGGTTGAGTAAATTGATGACCGTCATTAATTTCGGTAGTTCAGGAATTGGAATGGATTGATGGCTTAGATTCGTCGTGGTTTTTGGTTGAAAATTTCTAAGTATGGAAATTTGGAAAGAGAAATCATCGACAGCCGATGGTCAAATCGACCAAAACAACAAAGAGTTTGGCTCGACCAAAGGACATATCTGACCGTTGATGGATGATGGTCGGTGTCAGCTTAATTCCGTGAAGTATTTTCAATTGAGAAACAAAAGTTGTCTATGTCCGATGGGTTGGTGGTCAGGGGTCAGCTGATTCGTATAAGTTTTTCGAATCAAGTTGTTGGAGCCGCCTTTTTCATTTGGTTCAGTTTTTTTTTTTTTAAGAAGTCAAATGTCAGTTCTTAAGTTCTTTTTCTCTTTGCAACATTCACCTACTGAAAATATCAGTAGTCTCGTCATGTGAAATGGCGGGGGATGTGATGTTTCTTAAGTTACCACTTTTTATTGTTAAACGAAGGTTGTTGCTTTTTGTACCTCGGAATATCGCTCTTTGGGAGTTACAAGTCACAAGATTTACAAACCCTGATGTGCGAGGTCGCGAAGAGTTTTAAAATCTTACCTCAGGTGAAAGCTAAGAGTGAGACCATGTAAACCCCAGTCAAGTGCTGTCGGGATTTCGCGTCTTGGCGTTCATTCTCTCCTAAAACATTACCGCTAAAACTCCGAAACACGAAGCCACGAAACTTTTACCTAAGTAACCCAGGTTAGAGTTAGGGTTGATTAGTTTTGACCATGATTAAGTTTCTCGCGATTTCGCAACTCGACATACATTCCCCCCGAAAACTATACCTTCGAAGTCCCGAGCCGCGAAGTCGCGATATAAATTAAAGCATAATTAATTAAAACACTTAATCCTAGTTACGTCCTTGCTTAATTAAATCTAATCATCGCAATCTCGGGTTTTAGAGGCCCGAAAGGTTAGAGTTAAAAGTCCCAATATAGCGAACGTCGAAATGATGATTGAAATCCTGATTAAGGAAGCCAAGCCAACATAATCAATGTTTAATGCAAATGATAATAAAGTGCAGTTTACGAGGTAATTTCAAATGTTCCTTGCGCCAACTTGTGCCACGAACCGTCGAATTTTATGACATTAATTGGAAATAAGGCGAAACGACAAAGTAAGGATATGGTTTTTATTGCCAAAATCTCTATCTAAATATGATTGGACCGTTCTGTTCGTAAGGACATCGATATGTTAAATGTTCGAAGATATAGATCTTTTGATTCCTATTTTATTCATAAAGTTCATTGCTATCCCGCACAGAGAAGTTTTTCTCAATAAGCTAACTTCTATATGTATACGCATTTTTATTGCAGAAGAGCTAAGTTACAATCCCCTGTCATGGCCCCGCGAAAAGCATCCAAGAAAAGCGTTGAGGTTCCAGGACAAGGTTCTGATAATGTTTTGGATACTTCACCTCGAAGCGTTGATTCCGTGCGAACCTGGTCATACGTCTCAGAGGTTTTGCAATCAGATGTGGTGAACTGCTTGGAAGGTTCCAGTGACAACGAGAAAGATGACATGACTACCAAATACAAGATCGTTGTCCAGGCAGAGATGCACAAAGTAGTAGCCAGGCCATGCCTTCTTCCTTACTATGACATGATCTGATGGGCGCTAGATCATGTAGACATCCCTACTAGAACCATCATCAATGAGTAGAAGGTCATTGTTGGGACCTTTAGACCAGAAAACTTACAGGTGATGTACAAGTTACCACACATGTCAGACTTCACATACAATGCAGAGTTTCTAGAGGGTTTTAAACAGAAGGAATGCGAGCAATACGCGAAAATTTTATCTGATTTGATCAAGGATTGGGTCTCACACCCAACGAAGTTAAGGGAAAACAACAATGGGATTTATTCCATATCTTCTTTGGAACCACAGTTCAAATATGTAGCGATGATGACCTGTAGATTGTATAGGAGGGAAGACACCACACATTTTTTCCTCCCATGGGTGCCCTTGATATACTCAGTAGAAGAAGGCTCTTCTTTCGACTGGGCCAAAATGTTATCAGATAGCCTGACCAGTCGGATTACAGAATATCGGACGCAGAAAGAGAGCGAGAAAGCTGCTTCATTTTTTATGTCCGCATATCTCATGGACGCAGTATGTTCCATGATGCCTTTTCCCTTGATGAATTGGAGCTGGGCTCCATCGGATGTTGAGCTAGTCCATGTATACCATTCTAAGCTTTGGGAGGACAAGGCTTCTGATTTTGTATACGAAATCTTCAACTGGGTAATGGTACCGATGCATGTTGCCATCTTCGGTAATCCGCCACCTAGGATATCGGATAGCATCACGACAAGTTTAAGCAGAGTGGTCAATTGGTACGTGGAGAAAGAATTTTCATACATCAGGGTTTTCGACGCTTCCGTCCCTCCACATAATTTACCCTTACTTATACCCGACAGGCTGGCTTGTCGCGAGATTGCCAGGAAACCATAATCGGCAGTATAAGTAAAGAACTGAAAGGGTTTTCAAAAAAGGTATGGCCACCTTTTCCTGTTCATTTAAAATCCTATTCATTATTAGACTTCGGGCATGCAAAGGCCGAGGCAACAACCCTAGAAGATATAAAGTTGGTTCACATCGAATTCAAGAAACACGATCCACATAGGGTCGTGAGTAATCATTTGGCCAGTTGTGGCATTAAAAGATTTGAGCACGAGAATTCGCCTCATGATTATATTTTTCAAGGCGCGAAATCTTATGACGAGGTTTTGGCTCGAATACAAGCCCTGTCGCCCAAAGAGAGGGCCAATGTTGTCAGATTCCAAGAGCATAAGCAGAGTTGCCTTCCTCCAGTATTTTGGGGTGAAAATCCGACGATAGCAGAGGAGCAGCAAACAGAAGTCGGAGGCTCTAAAGGTTCAGCACCCAGCCAAGAAGAACAACAGGATAAAGAAGAGCAAGCTGGGGGCCCAAAACAGGAAGCCGAGGCTTCCGATCCTCTAAGTGAGACAACTTTGATCATTACTCCTGGGAAATCTTCTAAACAGGTCGGCAATCCCATCGCCTCCATTATCCCCCTACAGTCTGCAAAGGAAATCCCGGACGCAGGTTGGATTTTGGGTGAAAAACTGACACCTATATCAGTAGAAGAGCTACCTCCGAATGAATTCTTCTTCGATAAGAAGAGGAAAGTGGTTGTGAGACAAGAACTCTACCAAGAGGCAAGTAATGTCTCTAAGAAATTTAAAATTTTAACTGATGGGAGAAATATGAAGAAAGTAGAATTCGCGACGCAAATAGTAGGAACATTGGGTGCTTTCGCCACAACAAACCAATATTCAGTCGAGACCCTAAAAGATCAGCTAAAACGAAAAAATCATTTGATCAAGACACTAGAGGCTAAACTAGCTACAACAGAGGCTGCTGCTAAAGATCAGGCAAGTGCGACTTTAGAGAAAGCAATAATAGAAGATCAAAAATAAATCGGGCGGCTTAAAGTCGATCTCGAATAGACACAGTTGAAGGTTCAGACGAGTTAGACTCAAATAAGTGAGCAGGGAGAATTGATAGACCAGCTTCGGGCCAAACTAGAATTCACAGAAAGCCAGGTAATCGATATCGGGATATTTCAATCCCAGGCAAGAGAGATCAGAAAAAGGTTATCGGCGATGCAACAGGGTTTGCTTGTTAAAGTAGAAACAATTCAAAGCAGCTTCCAACTCATTGATCAGGTGTTGGAAAACCTCTCTCTTAAAGAAAGGGATGCCATAGCAGCTCGGGTGGCGTTCCAGGAAGCTATTATAGCCACAACGAGAAGGGAAACAAGCAGTAGTTCTAGTTTTCCCATCGCAGAGAAGACCAAGGGTAATATCTTATTGAAAGAATGGGAGCGAAATATATCTGAAGGCAAACAACAAGCTATGAAGCTAAGGAAATCTTGCGAAGAAATTTTCGGTTTGTTAAGTGAGATTTGTTTGGGTTTCGATGGTGAAAGTGGCATGGAGATACTGGGTCAGATCAATACAGCTAAATATATGCTAAATATCAAGGAAAATTAAGAAAGAGAATTAGCCGAAATATCGCAAATAAATCAAACAGACATAGTGCAAATAGACAAATGGCTAATTAAACCGAGTATACTGTTATGCTCTATCAATGCCAAAGATCAACAAGTGGAAGGAAAGCTGCCACTATTGATGAAAAATTGCTATATTTTTGAGGCAAATAATCAAGCAGAGCCATCTAAATTGATATCACAGCTGGTGGAGAAGTGCGTTATTTGCAAGGAGCATGCGAAGAGGCAGGTTTCGGGTACCAGATGAGAACAGAGATAAAGAAACAAAACGTTTCAACTCCTTTGTTTGTAACCGAAAACCTCTGGAACTATTGAGATTCCAGCACATAAATATTTGTATAAATATACATTTTGAGGAAAGAAAAAAGGGCTGAACCTTTTTGATTAATTGTAATAGAGATTGTTTTTTTTGGAGAATTAATACAAAGCAATCCAGAGATTCCTAATTCTGTCACTACTGTGTTATGAGTTTGTTCTCTCTGTTATTTCATATTCATTCTTATTTCACTTATATATATCTGATGAATGTCGCATTGCAATTTAGTAAAACTTCTACTGCAGTGATTAATGTTTAGCTATCTATTATTTACAGTTTTTCCACTGTATCGGCTACTAGCAGGTACAAGACCTGTAAATATTTAGGTTGTCATATTTTATGCTTCATCAGACCATTTCTTATCTTATTTTCTTCTCTTGTTTACAGAGTGAGATTCTCTTTTGAGAGGAGCCTTATTCTATAGACAGCTTAATGTTTTTCTCATAATTCATACACCATTTATTTCAAATATAACGCAGTTACAGAAAAAGGCCTTTGGTTTGCAATTTGCTTTTAATATTGATTTCTAAAGTTCTCTTCTATAAAATCAAATTGATACAGCATAAAAACTTTTGGATTTCTTTAAATTTTTTGTTCCTCTATGACTGTCCTTGTTGTAAGACAACCCAATATTGAACCTGACTTGACAGATCAAACCCATATCGCTTTAATTCTCTTTAATACCATACTTAAAACGGCTAGTACCCGGACATAACTTGAACGTTCATGGGCTGCGATTGAAAGGGATATAAACATCCAAGAACAGTTGGAAGCCAGACAATGACAACCTAGAAATCAAACCTAGCTTCCTTTCCCGAAGGTATACCCTCCTCCCCTTTTACATCTTACTATATTTCGGATGCCTAGACACTGTACTTTTTAAAGCCTTAAGTACAGACTCTGGGACAACATCTTTTTGGCGCCATTGTCGGGGACGAAGTTACGAAACCTTTTCCCTGGGAAGAACGACATATTTTCAAGTTTCACCCTTTGATAGTGAACAAAGAGTGAACACTTTCTAAAATGCTTTTCTTATCTTTCACTTGGCGACTCTATGTATAAGTAAGCTGGCATCCGGTTGAAGGAATACCAGACAAAACCCAGAGAACAAGCAGACCATGCCTATTTCAGATCCCGAAAAAATACTAAAAGCTAGAGGTTCTCTTAAGCCGACTACTGCAGTCTATCAGCTTAAACACCTGTAGCCCAAGACCAAAAGTGCTTGTGAACCTTCAACTTTGCATAGTACACCTCCCGAGACCACTAATTCATTTTTATTCATCTCTATGGTTGAAAGTGAAATCCTTCCGAAAACCTCTATCGGACACAAAGGTAAAATCCCAACAGTAAATTTATCAGCAGTTGATATCTCGCCGACTCTCCTTTCAGACTTCCTGACATCACCAAGTCTCGAAGAGTATACTATATACTCAAATCTCACACCCGTGGGATCCCCTGATTACGTCTCCTGCAAATCCGAAGAGCCAAGTCCTCGTGTCTCCGATTACCCATCTTTGGCCTTCCTATCTCACGAAGAAGTTAAAGATTCATTTTTAGTGTTCCAAAAACCTCTGTACAATACATCGTTTCCTTATCCAGTAGTACCAATGGCACCTGCCGAAGGAGGAGGTGGAGGATTTTTAGGAGGTGGTGGGGCTCTAGGAGGAGGAGCAGGAGGCCAAGGGCCTCTCCCTCCTCCCAAATTTTTCGCTAAAGTGGCTGCAAGATATGCGCCTTTGGTTCTACCTGTCCCTCTTCATGACCTTCCCGAAAATTATATAAAAAAATTACCTAAGTTTACAGGAGAAGGAGACTTGACCGCAATCGAACATATAAACTTCTTCGATTAGTTCGCGGATATCCTAGGTCTCGAACACGAAGACATGTATTTGAGGCTTTTTGTCCAAACTTTTGAAGGACAGGTACGAACCTGGTTTCGAAGCCTACCCGCAGGATCTATTCTATCTTACGATGCCTTAGAATATGCCTTTCTTAGACAATGGGATGAAAGAAAAGACCACTTATATTATCTAACCGAGTTCGGATCTTTAAAGAAAAGGAATTCAGAAACAGTTATGGAATTTTTCCAAAGATTTAATAAACTGTATAATAAGATCCCAACCGAAGTCAAACCCTCCCAACCTACAGCCAAAGTAACCTTCGTAGGAGCTTTCGAACCCGACTTTGCCCTTATCTTAAGAGAAATGCGGGGGGCTACCTTAACCCGAATGCATGATGATGCTGTAGAAATTGAGTCCAACATGGTGGCCTTTGGTAAGTTGAAAGCTAGGATAGAAACGGGGAACAGAGAAACCAGACATTTTAGGGAACAAGCAGGACCCTCAGGATCTAATAGATCTACAGATGACAAAATGGATGATATGGCTAGGGTAATTAAAGAATTGTCGAATAAGATTTCTAAAATAGAGATAGACCAATCCAAGAGTGATCCTTTCATTAAAAGAGAATTCAGAAGAAACCCCAACCCTCAAAATCAACAAAGGAAGACTAAAAATGAAGATCAGAAAATTCAAACCCCTTTAAAAAATGAAAATTTTATAGGAGGAAATGATATGGAAGACTTCGAAGGTCTGAAAGAAGATGTGACAAATTTGGGTGATGACTGCACTCAACCTTATATAACTAAAGAAGATTATGAGAAGTCTTTAAGCACACAACAACCCTTAGATGCATATGATGACATAAACAACACAGATGTCTCAGACCATCAAGAAGTAACTGATTCAATAATGGCTGAAGTCCAACCTAGGTATAACTTGAGGTCTAAAAATAGGTCCGCGTTGATTTCTCAACCCAGGAAAATTCTCCCTAGAGGTGAAGTATATGTACCCACCCCAAAGGAGATCGAAACATATAAAGGGACTGACTTATTGGATCCAAAGACGAAGGAGGTTGAGACCCAAACAAAGGAGATCAAGATGGCCGATACACAAACACCGGTAATTAAGATCACGAGTAATAAATCAGATCAGACAAATAAGTTAGAGAAGAAATAGCTTGAGGTTTTAACCAGAGAAACAGACAAAGGTGGCGGTGGTTTTAGTGTCAAAAATTAAATAAATAGGATCAAAATACCGATTCTGCTGGTTGAATTAGCAAAAAACCTTGCATATCGAAAACAGATAACCAAGGTGATAGGTTATTCGGACCAAGAAAGTCAATCAGACAAAATAAATTTGGAAGATGACAAGCCAAATATCACTTTCGGTCCACATTTTGAGGGCACCAGAGACACTGTTGCCCCTTTCTATATCACCCTAAATGTGCATGATTGACTGTTGCATAACTGCATGCTAGATTATGGAGCTTCACATAATGTGATGCCCAAAGATATTATGGATAGACTAGGCCTCGAGATCACCCGACCTTACGGAGATCTCTACTCATTTGATTCAAGAAGAGTCAAGTGCTTAGGTATGATAAAATATTTAGTAGTCACCCTTGCACAGGTCCCAGGCAAAAGTGTTCTGATGGATGTAGTTATTGCTGATATCCCCCCAAAATATGGATTACTGTTATCAAGGTCGTGGGGAGCCAAACTTGGGGGATCCCTTCAACTGGACATGACTTATGCCACAATTCCTGTATTTGGTGGGCAACTTACTAGGTTATACAGGGAAACAAGGTTAGCCTATACCGTGAGCGATCCTCAGAATCCTAACAATTTTCCTGTTTACATTGCCGATCAAGATCTAGGAAATTGTATTTTGTCTTTTGATGATGGTATAGATAGTTGCACAGAAGAAAACTACATAGAAGAGAAAGATTCCGAAAATATGCATAGTATAGGGATCTGGAAAATGTTTTTTGACGGTGCTTTGTCATGTGAAGGAGCCGGTGCAGGAATACTTTTTGTGGCACCTGAAAATAGGTTTGTTGTCCCTTTCTCTTATAGGCTTCAATGGGATATAGACTACACTAACAATGTATGTGAATATGAAGCCTTAGTATTAGGATTGGAAGTTACCAAGAAACTAAACATAAAGAACCTGGAAGTATATGGAGACGCTGAGTTGATAGTCAAATAGATAAATCGACAATACCAGGCCAAACACCTGAGATTGAGAACATATAGAAATTGTGCATGGGATCTAATGGAGAATTTCTTCTTGTCTGTAAATATTCACTTCATCCCACACGCCGAAAATTTGCAGGCCGATTCGTTAGCCAAGGTAGCCTTGATGTTCGCTCCCCCCACAACTTTTAAATTAAAATATCATATATAGGTAAGGCATAGACCATCCATCCCAAACAACATACAACACTAGCAAGTTTTTGAGGATGATGAACAGATCAAAAAGTTCCTCGAAGCAGTGGGTGACTTTTCTGAAACTCACATCGATCAAGAGAATCAAAATGACCACACGTGGATCATGCAAGAAGGAGAAGACCCTTAGTTCTGAGAAAAATTTTCCAACCATCACATGTTAGTTTTAAAAAATAATCAGATTCCAAAGGGACTAATCCCCCTGGAGAGACTTTTCGATCAAAATGACATGCCTTTAAAGTCTACTCTTCAACCCCAACCAGAAGAGGTCGAAGATTGCGATATAGGGACAAAAGAAGAACCCAGGATGGTGAAAATATCAAAGTATCTTCCTCCTGAGGTGAAAAATAAGTATAAAGATTTGCTTGCACGATATAAAGATGTTTTTGCTTGGTCTTACAAAGAGCTTAGGACTTACGACACTACCGTGATCGAACACAAGATACCTTTGAAGCCTGGTATCAAACCCTTTAGGCAAAAGCTGAGACAAATCAACCCTATCTTATTACCCGTAGTCGAAAGAGAGGTCAATAAGCTTTTAGACGCGAAAATAATAGTACCACTGAGATACTCCGATTGGGTGGCAAACTTGGTTCCGGTTAGAAAAAAGAGTGGAGAGATTAGACTGTGTGTTGATTTCAGAAATTTAAATAAATCTTCCCTAACAAACAACTATCCTTTACCTAAAATGGATCACGTCTTAGAAAAGGTAGTCGGAGCAAATAGGATGTCTATGATCGACAGTTTCTCTAGGTACAATCAAATTGCTATAAACGAACAAGATAAAGAAAAAACAACTTTCACTACACCCTGGGGTACATTCATGTATGATAAAATGCCTTTTGTTCTAATGAATGCAGGTGCCACTTTCCAGCATGCTATGGATCTCGCTTTCGTCGATGAAAGAGACAAGTTTGTAGTTATCTACCTCGATGATCTAACCATTTTTTCTAAGTCTGACGAAGACAATTTAATACATCTCAAACAAACTTTCGAAAAATTCTGCAGGTTCGGTATGTCTTTAAACCCTAAAAAGTCTCACTTTGCCATGCGGGAAGGTAAAATCCTGGGCTATATTGTGTCCCGAGACGGAATTAAAATTGATCCCAGCAGGGTTCAAGCTATAGACACAATAAATATTCCTAGAAATGTAAAGTAAATCCAGTCTTTCTTAGGAAAGATAAACTTTTTGAGAAGGTTTATTCCAAACTTCGCTGAAATTGTGAAATTAATCACAGGTATGTTAAAGAAAAACAACGAGGTAAAATGGACAGCAGAGGCCAAAGAATCATTTGCACGTATCAAGAGGGTTATAAGCGAGGCACCTGTACTGGCAAGTCTCGACTATCTAAAAGATTTTCTCATTTTCTCATTCGCTTTCGAGCACACCATTGCCACGGTGCTCCTCCAGAAAAATGAGGAAGGTTTCGAACAACCAATAGCCTTTTTCAACAAAAGTCTCAGAGACATGGAACTAAAATACTATATAATGGAAAAACAAGCATATGCTATGGTAAAGGCATTAAATGCTTTTAGGAATTATGTATTGCATTCCAAGATAACCGCGTATGTACCTACTAGCTCTGTAAAAGACATTTTAGTGCAGCCTGACAGTGATGGCAGAAGGGGATGGTGGCTCGCAAAAATTCAAGAATTTGATCTGGAAATAAAGCCCACGAAGCTGGTAAAGGGTCAAGGCTTGGCTAAACTCTTAGCTGAATCCAATTTCAGAGCCCTCAGAATAAATAACATATAGGGATGTGGAGAAGATGAAGATATGAGCGAGCTCTACGAACAAACAAGTGAAGTCAGAATCGAAGAGAAGTTTACATCCTCTGGCTGGTACAAAAACATAGTATCCTACCTACTGACTTTGAAGTGCCCAAGTGATTTATCTCCATCCAAAGCCAGAACGCTAAAACTACATGCGGTCAAATACTGTATATCTGAGGGTAAATTGTTTTTGAAGGACCACCCACTTGGCTTCCTGTTGGTTTGTTTGGTTGAATCTAAAACAGAGGAGGTCATAAGTGAATTCCACGAAGGAGTGTGTGGGGGACATCACGCTTGGAGAGCGACAGCTTATAAAATCCTGAGGGCAGGGTATTATTGGCCTAAACTTTTCTCGAATGTAAATGCCAAAGTCAAGGCCTGCGACCCTTGCCAACTGGTCACAGGCAAGCATAAAATCCCAGCATTACCTTTAGTACCAGTCAAAACAGAGGCTCCTTTTCAGCAGTGGGGACTAGATTTTATAGGCAAAATTAACCCCCATTCCAGCGCTCAACACAAATGGATCCTAACCGCCACAGATTACTTTACTAAATGGGTAGAGGCTATTCCTACCAGGAGGGATACAGATTCAGTGGTAATAGATTTCCTAGAAGAAAATATTTTATCTAGGTTCAGCTGCCCCCGAAATATAGTAACAGATAATGCTCAGGCTTTTAAATCTATGGCTATGATCAGTTTTTTCCAAAAGTACAATATTGTACTCGACCATTCTACGACATATTATCCCCAAGGAAATGGACTGGCCAAGTCTTCGAACAAGATTCTGAACAACATAATTAAGAAAGTGTTGAACGAGAACAAAAGATCTTGGCATATACATTTAAAATACGCACTATGGGCAAATCGGATTGGCACAAAAAAATCCATCGGCATTTCTCCTTTCCAGATGGTATACGGGACTGACGTGGTATTACCTATAAACTTGACACTTCCCATGATGAAACTATGGCAAGATGAGAAATAAGAACCTAACCATGTCACAAGGAGAATAAATCAGCTGATCGAATTACAACAACATAGGGTCGAGATGGACGAAAGATTGCAAAAATATCAAGACGACATGAAAATGTTATTTGACCGTAAGACAAAAGACAGAGAGTTTCTTCCAGGTGATTTGGTCTTAATATGGGATTCTAGGAAGGAAGATTCAGCGAAACACGGTAAATTCAATCATATTTGGTATGGACCATTTAGAGTCGCAACTTCCGAAGGAAAAAATTCATTTTTATTAGAAAATCTGGATGGTAAAATCTTCAACGCCCCTGTCAACGGGCGTTATCTAAAACACTACATGACATAATTAGTTCTCCAAGGTATTCCATTGTACATACCGGTTTGTATTTGCTTTCTATTTCATGATTCCTTCGAGGTAAGTTTTCAATTTTTATCAATTAGGTCAACATAAATAGAGATACACGGTTTTTAAATACATTTAACTTTTAAAAAAAAGGACACTCTTTGTGTTTAAAGGATTTCGGTTTGCAAACTAAATGAACGAATGGAGAAAACAAAAGGTCATGTATCAGATATTTTCATTCACCGAAAACAGGTGACATAAAAGGTTTTCGGTTATGTTAAAAATGGTAAGGCAAAGGCACGAACTCCTGAAAATTCTGTTCCTTCAGAAAGCAGAGATCTCCAAAAAATCATAAAGGTCCCATAAATCTAATGTTTTTACTTAATTGATTATTAAAAAGTATAGTTACATGCTCTGGATCCTAATAATTTTAACTTAAAACATAGATAGGTGGTAGTTAAAACAAGCAGAAAGTGAAGCATCTCTGGGGAAGGGTTTTCAAAAAAGCGGTTTTAATTTTCGACCCCTGCCCCTTAGCATACAAACATCTGTCTGTCACCTTTCTTTCGGTCTTCAGATTTGTCTTCTTAAAAAGTCCAAATGTCTTTTCAGATTTATATACGCAGGGAGAAGAGATTATGTTTAAACTTTGAAAGTTGTAAGCGTGTTTTGGAAAGAAGGCTGGTCTTCACAACTCCTCGGTCTCTTACTAAACAAGTTATGCGTAGGTGGATCCTGATGTTTCTAGGTTTTTCAACAGTTTCAAAAAACCACAATAAGAGACCTGATGGATCCTGATGTTTCTAGGTTTTCCTCAATATTTTGGCTGGGCCAATTTTTATTGTAAGAAGATCTCTATATTTTCCTGCTGAATAATAAAATCCACAAATTTGTTGCACTAGTTTTCCCTCTGGGGTTTTTACAGAGACTATTGTCCAAAGAAATTTGTGTACTATTGATGTGATTGTTGTTATGTTCTACTTTAGATCCTATTTATTATTTTTCTGGTGTGCAATTTTCTTTGTGAAAATAACCTAGCTGTAACTATAAATCAAAAAAATTGTGGTTCATTTGTTGGGTTTAGAGAAAATTCACAATCCTAGTAATTTTATAAGAAATATCATTTCCCATAAAAACAACACCATCATCAATAGACTTGTATGTTGAGAACTTCATCTGCAAGACACCGACGAATGGTATTGAGAGCTCTTGCATCCAGATATTTCTAGTCCTCGTCTTTCATACTTGTTGGTTTCTTTGTCTTTCCCACCAACTCCTTTTGTAATACTTGTTGTACGAGCATATCCCACATCTTGAACTTCCATAGCTCAAAGTTATTTTGTCGTTGAATTTCTCCACCTCAAACTTTGAACTCTGTGCTTTTGCCATTAGAACAAATGCAAACGCCAAAAAAAAAACCACCTTAAACGTATCTTATGCATTTCACCTATTTATCCATAAAAGCGATCCTTATTAAACTATATCTTGTACTTAATAAAAAGAAAAATCCACTTCCATACCATGCCTTACACGATGGTGAATAATCATACCGCATGACAAGACTTTCCACGACTATTCGGAGTTATCACTCCCCTTGCTAGTCGTGAAGGGCGATGATCTCCAAGTTATCATGCCCCCTATACGCCGTGGGGAGTGATGATCCCCAAAAATGACTATCGCGTCTGTCACAGTAGTCTGGGAGCGATGATCCCCCAAAAAACTTGAAATCGTAATTTTGAGAGCAACTATCGTCCCTCCAACATGGCTCAGGGAGCGATAGGCCAAAAATCATCGCCCCCTACAACGAATTCATAATTTTCCAACACGCAACACATGGATCGAGGTTTTTCCAGCACTCAGATTACCCAATGGATCTCATAAACTCATGTAAATCTTCTTGACTCGGCTCACCTACTCTGATACCACTTCTTGTTCAGTGGGAGCAAAAATGCTAACAGATTCATTAGCAAATAACACAAGACAACAACAATCACACAAATGAACACAATGAATTTACATGGTAAAACCCTTTAAAAGGGAAACATCTATGGTGAATGATAATCGGTTTTCTTATTGTTCAAGGGAGACTTACAATAGCCAAACTTAGCTTACAACCAACTCTCACACTCCTCCCCCACTTCGCCTCTATGAGCTTACATAGATATAACATCTTCCAAGAATTACATAAATTTAATGTGCACCTAACCAATTCTATTTTTAGTTGATTTGTTTCAACTAAATGCAAAATAATAGGAGCCAAGAATCTTGCCATATAAAAAAACGTGGGAAATTGGATAGCACTGTTTCAACAAAAAAAAATATCACTCTTGTGCATACATAAAATTGCATTGAAAAAGACTACAAAGTATGAATGTTTCAAACTTGTGCTAAATTGTGAAGAAAACTCTTTGTTGCTTGTTCTTTAAAATAAAACATGAAAACATGTCCTTCCGAGATATAATTTTCTGATGCCTTATTCCCTTCTTATGGTCCTCAATTTGGTTTGAGGTAAGATTAAGTAAATGACCAAGATGATTTTTCTACATGTTGTAAATGATCCAAAATTCCAAAATTTATTCACTTGAATTCAATACCCTATTTTTATTCACACTTGATTACAATTTTTTTCAAATTATTAACACTTATTTAATTTTCAATTTATCAAACTCAAAAAAAACTACACTGCACCCATTTCTTGTTTTAATTGAGATTTCATTCTACAATACTCTCTTCTTTACATATTTATTAGAGGGTTATAATCTTACTTTGCTCTAATATTTCCATATGTAGGTTTTTTATTATATAACTAAGATAGTTGTATGTAAATATTTCCATATGTAGGTTTTTTATTATATATGTAAGATGTTTTTTAACATTGTAATTTTTTTTTTAATATA
>JASDQU010308386.1:93360-107521 GCA_032191745.1 Picea mariana | reverse complement strand
AGATATTTTGAAGAAGGGGTATATATGTCCAAGTGTGTCACCTTGGGATGCCCTAGAACTTTTTGTCAAGAAGAAAGATGGAACCTTAAGGTTGTGCATTGATTTCAGACATCTGAATAAAGTGACCGTGAAGAAAAAGTATCTATTGTCAAGGATAGATGATCTTTTAGATCAGCTGAAAGATGAAAATATATTCTCCAAGATTGACCTTAGGTCAAGCTATCATTGAGTAAGAATTAAAGAAGAACATGCTAGTAGGGAAACATTTATTAGTTTGTAGTGGTGCCTTTTGGGTTGTCAAATGCACCAAATGTCTTCATATGTTTGATGAATGGAATTCTCTGAGATCACTTGGATAAGTTTGTCATTGTCTTCTTGGACGAAATACTTATCTACTCTAAGTCTAAACAAGATCATGAGAAACACTTGAGGATGGTGCTACAAGTATTGAGGGAGCATCACTTGTATGCCAAGCTGAGCAAGTGCTCATTTTATCAGAGGCAGATACATTATTTGGGCCATACTATTTTATAGGAAGGGATAGCAGTGGAACCTGAGAGGATATAAGCCATTAGAGGATGGAAAACACCAAAGAATGTTTCAGAGGTGAGGTCATTCATGGGGATTGTATGTAGGTTATTATAGAATATTTATTGAAGGTTTCTCAAAAATTACACATCCAATCAAATATTTGCAAAATAAGGGTGTGAAGTTCAAGTGGACCTCTGAATGTTAAGAAAGTTTACAACAATTGAAGAATTTATTGACAAGTACATCAATCTTGAATATTGTAGATTCAAATGAATATTTCATCGCATGCACTGATTCCTGGAAGGAAGGGCTTCTTGATGTTTTGGCAGCTGCGAGAGGTATTAACCTCCATGGATAAAACTTTGACTAGAATATAATATTTCAGAAGAAAGAGAAAACCTAAACAAATGTGTGAAAACCTTGGAAGACAAGTCGGCTCAGCAAAATAAGTAATATTGAAGTATTATATGTAGAAAAGGACAAGTAAGACCTGCTTGAAGAGACACATGTTCACATGGGCATATTAGTATAAATAGAAGGCACTTGAGTTCATTTGGTAACATACTCACACTCAAGAAAGTGGTGCACAAGTCTAGAGGAAGAGTGAAACTGCAACGAATACAGTTGGGTACTGGTCTTAGTCTGTGGTTTGGGAATTTCTTCTTGGTGAGTTACCTTTGGAGAAAGGTTATAGGCCCACACCACATTTAGAACAGTCTAACCACTAGAAGGTATATCAACAACTCTCTTTCAAACTCATTGTAGCACAATTGCAGTTGCAATGCTAGTTCCTTTGTCCCAGATCCTCTGTTCTAGTTCCTTCGTGCTAGTTCCTTCATGCCAGTTGCATCACTAGTTGTAGTTCTAGTTGCAGCACCAGTTGTAGTGCTAGTTGCAACACCATTTACAGTGCCAATTGCAACACCAGTTGCAACACTAGTTGCAATACCAGTTGCAGTGCCAACACTAGTTGCAATACCGGTTGTAGTGAAAGTTTCTATGAAGTATTGGGACTAATTTTTGGTTGTACTAGTGTGCCTTACCCTAGCGCATCTACAACTACCTCCAGATTGAAATTTGGAGCACTTTTAAATTTTTGGGTTCGCCATTGCTTGTCAGTGCTACTGGAGGTATGTACTTGTATATGTTTAAATTGTATCACTGTCTTGAGGGTGTTTGCAGTAGAAGGGATATTTTGTCCAAGTAGCAATAGTATATCCAAAGGGATGTCATATCCACCACATTTAGTGGAACAACACACTCTTGAGGTTGGAAAGAATACTTGTCTAAGAAGAAAATCAACTCAAGTGGAACAATAGCCAGACTCTAGGTTTTCATATCAAGTTTGATATTTTTATTGTTGCTTAAGTGAGAATTGCAATACTTTAGATTCTTTTAATACTAGGAACAAATGAATGCTTAGTAGCATGTACTGTTAATACAAATTCTTATTATACTTAACTGTAATATGAACTAACATATCCTCAAGGACATATTTATTTTTCTTGTACTCGGGTAGGACACCTTGGTAATGCTATAATGAATTACCATAAAATTGATATGTTCTTATACAAAATGCTATTATATTGGAAATACTTTTTCTTTTGTTGTTTCTGTTTCGGGTAGGTTATCTTATGTATTCCAGGAAGGTTACCACATAAAATAAAGACTTGAAAGGACTCAGAGGGAGTCGAACTTCAGAGGGAGTTAGTGATTAGGAAGAAGAAAGGTTTTGTGACACTTTGTAGGATGCATAGGGACATGCAGTAGACGGAAGCATGGTCAAGGATTCTCTCAGTTAAAGGGAGTTGATGGAAAAATTTGAAAAGAAGGATCTTGTAGGCATTTGTGCCGAGTTGTAGGCCTTCATGCTGAATTGCATGGCTTCGTGCCGAGTTGTAGGCCTTTGCGTCGAGCTGTAGGATTCGTGCTGAGTTTTAGGCCTTGTGTCGAGTTGTAGAATTTGTGCCAATTTCTAGGCCTTGTGTCGCGCTATAGGATTCATGCCGAGTTGTAGGCCTCATGCCGAGTTGTAGGCTTCATGCTAAGTTGTAGGCCTTGTGTCGAGTTGTAGGATTCATGTTGAGTTGTAGGCTTTATGCCAAGATGTAGGATACTCCAGTGAGATGGTCTGGTATGTTGAGTTGTTGCTACACCAGTGAGACAATATGGTACTCTCGTAGCATAGTCAAGAACCTATATGGCTATGATGGTGTTGCTCATAATATGATCTAGATGATCATGAGATAGCCTCTGTAGCTCTGGTGGTGTTACCAGTATGAAAGACCATGTAGGTCTTTCCCATGCCATGTGATATGGATGGATAATGATGATAGTAATGATGACACTCATGACATGGGTGTATCCATGAGTGAGCATGTCATGCAGGTATATCCCATGACAATGATGGTGACACACACTAAGAGATGTAGCWCTAGTGTTCTCTAGTGGGTTGTGGCCCCTAGATGAGATTGACAGGTCCGTATGGGTGTAGCCATGTGTTAYGTAATGATGATACCAATAKCATGGTATWAATAACCATGAAGAYARGATCATGGCATATAAATCAAGGGTATTAAGACTAGAAGGGGACATCATGGTTAAATACCTCCCTAGCTAAGAGGGAGTGTTGATGTTTTTGTAGTTGTGGGAGGTATTAACCTCCATGGATAAACCTTTGACTAGAATATAATATTCTGGAATAAAGAGAAAACCTAAACAGATGTGTGAAAACCCTGGAAGACAAGTTGGCTAAGCAGAATAAGTAATATTGAAGTATTATATGTAGAAAAGGACAAGTTAATCCTACTTGAAGAGGCACATGTTCACATGGACATATTAGTATAAATAGAAAGTGCTTGATCTCATTTGGTAACACACTCACACTCAAGAAAGTGGTGCACAAGTCTAGAGGAAGAGTGTAGTTGCAACGACTATAGCTGGGTACTGTGGTTTGGAACTTTCTACTTGGTGCGCTACCTTTGGAGAAAGGTTCTCTCTCTCTCTCTCTCTCTTGGTTATCTTTTGGTTCTAGTGTTGCTTCAAAAATAATTTTATCTATCAAAGGTTTTGGTGCTCGGGGGGTGGTTGCATGCCTAAGGTTGGGTGACAATATTGTGATATTGTCTATGGTTAAACGAGAACAACATTCTAGCATGGCTTGGAGGATTCCTTACCAAAAATGGGAATGTTATATTCTATGAGTCAAGGAAGTTGAAGGAACACGAGAGGCACTGTGCCACACATGATTTAGAATTAGCAGCCATACTTTATGCCTTAAAGATGTGGAGGCATTATCTTATGGGAAAAATATTTGAGTTGAGGATAGACCATAGTGGTATGAATTATTTTTTAGATAGCCAACTTTGAATGCCATACAAATTATATGGTTGGAATTCCTCAATGAGTATGACTTTGATATAAATCATATAAAAGACAAAGAGAAAACAGTGGTTGATGCGCTCAGTATGAGGGTGCATGAGGTGCATGTTACAACCATTAGCATGTACAAATATGATTGAAAAGGCAAAATTTTGGAAGATGCAAAATTGGATCAACATTATTTGCAGACAAAAGAAATATCACAAGAAGGTAATTTTCAGGAGAAAGTTAAAGATTATGTGTTGAGAGAGGATGAAATCCTCATGTGCAGGGGAAAAGTCTAAATATCAGGAGATAAAATAATTGGTGTTGAGATAACTGCATAATGTGCCTTATGATGGGAACCCAAGATATCATAAAACAATTGCAGTTGTAAAAAGTCAATATTTTTGGCCAGGTATGAAGAAAGATGTGGTTGATTATATATCCAGATGTCTATAACGTTAGAATGTAAAGGATAAGCACAAAGATATAGCTATATTGATACAACCATTTCCCATTCATGAGTGGAAAAGTTGTGACAATTGATTTTATCACTAAGCTTCCCAATGTGGTGAAGCAACATAATTCCATCATGGTCATGGTGGATAAGCTAACTAAAGATGCTCATTTTGTTCCAGTGAAGCTAACTCACAAGGAAACTAACATTACACAAATTTACATGAGAGAAATTGCCAGGCTACATGGTGTGCCTAAGGAAATTATATCTTTGGCACATTTGGACACGTGGAAGTGAAGTGGACCTATCACATGTGGGACATGTGGCAGTGAAGTGGAACTATCCCTAGGTGACACTTGGATGGTATGGGTTGGACAAGAATGACTAGGCAGTGAGGTAGAACCAAAAGTTACACTGTGCACAAGATACAAAGGGTTCCATGGATCTCTCTACTTCACACACAAACACTATGAAGGTCATTTATTTATAATGTGTTATGATTACCCTCCCAAAATGCATGTGGGATAAATAAGGTGGATTTTCAAATCAAGGGACAATGATTCACGTGGAGAATAGATCAACAATTGTTGAGTGCCTATCTTCTAGAAGAAATAACTTGATTTCCAGATGTCCAAATTGAGAAAAAGAGGGCTCATTGGAAAGATAGAGACACGAAGAACAACCCGGAAGTGATTTCGATGGATGGAATGATAATTATCATGCCTTAAAAATTAAAATACAATCGTGACAATTTATAGCTTGGCAAAAAATTATTTTTGGAAGATGGTTTATTAAAAGAAACTTATGAACTTCTAAGGTGGGTCCCATTTACGGTCAGAAATACCTAAGTTCAAATTCACAAAGGGATTTTAATAATCATTGACATTTTATTACACAAGAAGAGGAAGAGAATATTATAAAAGAATATGAGATATTCTCRCTCCAAGTGAAGAAGAACATAACGATCTCATTGTTAAAAGAGTATATCGAAGAAGTGGCTCAAGAGTTTGTTGAAACATACCAATYCATTCGGATGAACTCATTCCTTTTATCATTTAAGTATTAGRAGTATTATGTTTTTCTTTAGGTAAAAWTTTTATTTGAACTTGAACAATCTATGTGTAATATTCTTTTAAAGACTCTAGTAGAGAGCTATTCCAGGAGTTCATAACTTTTGTGATTTTGAATTTTATATAAGCATGATATCTCGAGTGTGTTTCTCTTATGCATATTATGATATTAAATGAATGAAATAATTTAAATCCCTCTATTTTGGACCACCAATATAGTTTCTATATTATGATTCTTGTTTCAAATATCTTTCCTCATTGCTCAAATCAATGGCTTTGAGGGAATGGTTGTAGTTATCATGTATGTTGCAACCATGTTTTTTATTATTCTACTATAAATTATCTTCTATATTTTTAAACTATTTTACCACATGGTTCACTCATATATGTAGATGACATGAATGTTTAAATTTATTGTTTGAATAAATATATTGAAAATTTGAGTGAGAAAGAGGAGTACCACCTCTATAAAAACATAGAGGGGATATTAATAACTCTTTGTAAGAATATCCCACGAGATTGGCTCTTGTACCTAATGTTGTGTTTTTTTTTCCACTTGGGAGAGAAAAAATTAAAAAAAACTTAACTACCTTGTTAAGCCAACAAGATAACACAGACAATTGTTAGTTGGTTAGTGGACCAACCATGAAGTAAGAAAGAAATAAAATTAGAGGGAAATGTAACAAAACTAAGCATGCAAGAGATACAACTAGAAACTAAAAATAGGAACAAGAGATATCTACCAATGGAAAGGATTTTGATTGATAACACCTTGGATAAATATAAAGACTTATGAGTGCCCTCGTCCTCCTTGGGAGGGCCCTTAAGGTCCCCAATATAGAGCTCCTTATATTCTAACAATGAAATGATAATGGTGAAGAATTACTTGCCAAACTTCTCAAGAGGTGAGAAGGATGTCACTTGCTATGGATGCTAGAATGATTCTAGGATAAATTTGGATTCTCAAGGAGCAATTCCAACAACATAAAAATACTCATAAACTCTTCCTTTGTTTTTATACCTCAAGCTTGTATTCATATGACTCATACAAACTTTTCCAAAACTAGTTTGTAGTGTAAATAAGGGGCCCTCATGCAGGTACCTCCTAGTCCTTAAATGGCACCAAGGATAGATTTAAACTTGATTTGGGCATCTTGTCATGGTACACCTCAAGATGGAAGTGGGTGAGGCCCAACCAAAATCATAAATGCATCATTTCCGCATTTGTGCAAGCTTCTTTGAGGATAGTTGTACATCCAACACAATTTGYGCAGATTTGGCCTGCACAAATGTGTTCAAGCAAGCYTTTGGGGGACTACAAAGAAATTTAAGGAACTATTTTATAGTTTTTTGAATTTYTGAATCAATCCTATTAATGTTGGAGGTATGCTTATTGGTATGTTTCAGTGGTACTTTATTCAACCATTATYTGTATTGATGTGAGYGATTTTTCAGAGATAACATCTAACAAGAAAATAGATCAAAAATTTTGGCAAATCCACTRGGGAGACAAAGATTCATTTTCAAGGAATCTGATACTTCTTTTTAGGATCATATATTATTGAAAAACTAGAAGTTGTCTGGTTCAAGTTTTGGAAGGAAATCTGGAAGATTTCTAGTTGAATGGTTTAAGATGAATTGAGTTCTTTAAAACCTTGTTCAAGGAACATCAAGTGGCGTTGAATATAAGTTATTTGAGTTTCAAGCACAAGCCAATTATGTCAACTTCTGCAGAACCAAAGAAACATCCAATATTCGAGTGGATGAGCTCCCTGGAGATTCCATTATTAAAACTCTATATTTTGAAGAAATATGCCATGGTGACTCCACGATTCCAGAATTACAAGAATATATATATATATATATATATATGATGAATCCTATTGGCACAGGGGCAGACCCAGGGTTCAACACTACGACAACACACCAACAAAACCCTAACTACTGGCCCTTTCGACAACACCTGCGAAGCAGATGAAGTCTCACCCGAGGTAGAGGTAGGGGTGGTTGCAGGACTCAAGTGTCTACAACCTTAGTTGGGACACAGATATGTGATTATAACTCTTAATATGGAGCTTAGTACTGTTGGTTCTTTATTATGAAATCAATAACCACTTCACTGGTATAACATAGCTTTGCAACATTCACTATGAACTAGAATATTCAAGCACTTAGCATCAACATGTTATTCAAATCTAACTGATCAAGCATTTAGCATATACACATGGACCATATATAACATTCTACGCACCATAAGCACTGGGCATAAGCATACATATCAAATCTATCTACTCATATCAAAGTACTTAGCAAATAATCACATCAGAACAAGGCACAAAGTAGAAAACATCRTGTTTACGTGGTCCACCCCCACCCCGAGGCTACGTCCACCAACTCTTCTTTATTATCGTCGGCCAATTGGTTACGAGCAAAGAGCCTTAGAAACCCTTAATCCGCACAAGACATAATATCTACGTAGCTCGCTAGATCCTTCTTTCTTGCCTTATAACACAAAGCCTTCTATATCTTCACACAGGGACTTGCGCTAAGCTTTGCAAGTCTATACATAATGCACAAAAACTTTGATCACACAGATCCCTTCTTGGCACTTAGCCTATATCACATAGATACAATATTCGACTACTACTACTTTCTTTCCTATCCTTCTATTTATACATACAAAAGTGGCCTAAGCGTGGGTAAACCCACGGGCCAACATCCCTTTCCCATTACGTATTCCCAAAACCCAAAAAGTGACCCAAAAATGGGCCGAGATTCCACAATCTCCGCTTCGTTTGGCACTCCATATTTGATAGCATGTCGAAGTCCCAAAAACGGTCAAATATGACCAAGATTATCCCAAAACTTGGTCAAGGGTCAACAGGCCCCCAACACTCACCCGTGACTCGTCCTGAGTCACTTTGGTCTGAGAAATTCTACCTCGAACACCTCGATCTTGGATCAAGCAGCTCCGACCTGCTGTAATGCTACGACCTCTTGCTCAGTGAACTCTTGGATCACCGCGTCGTTCACTGGCCCTTCTAGGCGTTGTTCTGCTGTGATGAAGACCTATTCTAGCTCGACTCCTTGGATTTCAACTTCGGTGAACAATTGACATGCCTTTTCTTGCATTGGTTGAAGTCATTGAGAGACTTCCATCACTTTACTTTGAATCATGTGGATCTGTTGCTGGGCCGTGCGTTGTTCTTGAAACCTATTCATTCTTTCAACTGGTGTTAAGGCCTTCAACTACGCCTGTAGCGTATCTATGTGCTTCTTTGCTTCCTGGAGCTGGGACTCCAATTCTTGTAACTATGGATTCTATGTGAGGTTCTCGTAAGTCTGGGAACTCCTGTTACTTAGCTTCTTGCATTCCAAGGAAATATATTTTAATCTGCCAACTGTGTTGCGAGCAGTTTCTTCCCTTAGGTCTCTTACCTTTTATGGAGTTTCGAGTACAACACAAAGGTCTAGATATGCGATGCACTGTTGTAGCTTCCAAATCACGTCTTCGAGCTATGCCACCTGCTGTGGGATTCTTTCTTCGGTCTGTACCTCAATGTTTGTCACAGAGCGAAGTGATCTATTGACCACTTCCTTTACCCCCATTTTCTCTGCCAACAACTGTTCCTTTCCTTGTTGTAGTTGTGCTTTCTCGTCATTGCATTTTTCTTGGAGAGCACTCTTTTCTTGTTCTGTCGCACTGTGATGTTCTTCAAGTACTCCCTGTACTTGTGTCAAATCCTGGATGGCTTTCTCTGCTTCATCTTGTTCTTTTAAAAGTTGAGCCTTGACTGAATCCACGATTCGGTGGAGTTGAGATGGCTCATCTCCTTCTTCTGGTGTTCCGACTGACAGGGGCAGAGTGGAGACTGCGCGCCTCGATGGAAGTGCCTACTGCACTACTTGGAGCTTTATCTCGATCTGACTATACATTGACTCTTGCTTGGCTTACTGCTTCTCTACAATCTCTAGCGAAGCGTCATTCAATGTAACGATGATGAAATTAAATTCATCCGGGGTGAGGACAGTCTCAAACTTGGTCTCGGTTTCTTTCATTTTATTTCTAGACGAAGGCTTCTGGGGGGACACCTTTCTTTTCTTCGAGGGGTGCTCCTCGTCCTTATGCGATGTTTCCTCACTGATCTCTTCACCAACACTTCCTTTCTCTAGTGACATAGATGCAGTATTCATGGATGTGCTGTCTACATCCTAAACTTCTTCAGGCTTCTTTTTACTAGGTCCGGGTGTATCCTGCGTAGCTTCTGGACTGTCTACATCAGACAACTCCACAGGGTGGCTGGGATAAGGAGGTTCTCCGAACATTCCTTGGTGATTTCCTCTAAATATTCCTCCGTAAGATTGTAATAGGACTGCAACTTTTGCTTATGGTCATCTATGCATGTTGTTATATAAATGAAGTGACAGTCCGCGGTGAACTTCATTAGGGGTTGAAACCTGTGGAGGGTATTCGGGGTCATATGAGGCTCAGAATGGATGGCTAATTTCAACTAGTTGTAGTAAGTGTGGAAGACATCATTTGACTACCATTTCTTGTTCATATAGTTCGAGTACCACATGGTACTGAACTTTGTGCCCAATGGTTCAAAGGGATTGATGTCCGAGAAGGTCGCACCTTCTGGCATATCCCATGCAATGAATGTGATCAGTATGAGAATCCACCTGAAGTGGAACTCATATCCTTGGTCTTGTGCTTCCCTACAGTCAAGTTCTAGTTGGTTTACAAGTTACTGCACCCAATTCATCTGAATTCCTTCTATGCACTTCCTTGTGAGGTCAACGACGAATCCAGTCACTTGGGTGGCCTGGTTCTTGCGAACTAGCTTGCCTGCGATCAGTTGGCATGCAAGGCACATTGCGCCACTCTAGATAGAGGCTACCTTGTAGCCTCACGTGTCCTTCTCGACATCACCGTAAGTCTCTTTGATCCTCTACACTAATGCTCAGTTTGATGTCTTTCCAAGGTAAAATTCTTGCGGGTCAAGGCCTTACATATGAAGCCCTGTGATCTGATTGATCAAGGTCGGATCCATAGTGATGCGAAGGTTCAACCATAAGTATCCTCCATGGTAGCAGGACAACATCAATTTAACGCATAAGTTCACTTCCTGGTGTCTTCCGAAGTGCGGGATCTTCATCACATTGAGTAGTGTGGACTACGCAAGGTTCTGGGTCTATGACTGCGGGATAATCTTTGAATTATTTCCTTTGGTTATGGTCAAGTACTTATGCGGGGCGAGCATGTTGTAATCCTTTCTGTCACCAAGGTTGAAGTCGCTAAACTTCAATGCCGCGAGCTTATCTTGGTTGGCACAAACTATGTGAACACCTTTTGGAAGGTACACAGTGACCAACGCATACTCAAACTCCCTGGGCACGCTGTCTCTGTTCATTGCACTGCTCATAGGAGGTATATACGCAGGTAAGATGATCAGAATCAACTTGAAATTCACAAGATCATCTCTATGCTTCGTTCTTGTTTCTGTCGTGGTTCTGGAAGTTCCTGCTCCGCGAGCAGTAGAGGGAGAAGCTTGGACTCCTCCTGTCGATGATGCTTGCATACCTGTAGACATCCTTCTTTTCGACATGACTTTCTCGATCCTGAGATCAACGAGTACTTCCTTCGCAGATTCTTCAAGTGCGCTAAGCTCCTCGGATATATGCGCTAGGGGTTAATAATATCGAGTTCATGAAGTAATGTAGACATGACAATAAGATGGAAAGAAAAAGCGTAATGATCACTGGAAAATATTAATCAAGGTTGCGAGCTCAAATTCTTGATTTGGCAAAAGTGTTTTTCGTGCATGGCGCAACGAGCTAAATAGGTAAGTAAGTCGATAATGGTTGGCTCACAACGGTCATGACCCTCCATTAACTCTTGTTTGATCCGTTATATCCCGAACCAATGGTCTGATGATGCCTCTTTATTGATTTTCTACCCGTTTGGGGTAGAAGTCGAACGGATATATCGGTCCCAACGACTCTATTGCTTCGTCATGGCGAAGTGGCATATGTCGTTGTTATGATATTTTGGTGAAGTTCCAATTCTGCAATTTTTCTTTCTGCGAGGTATCTTTTAGAACCTTATGTAACCTTTCAGTATTAGCCTTTTTCTTTCTTAACTTTCTAGCTTTCTTTTTCTGAGTCTTTTCTTCTTTGGTCTTAGTTACTTCGCACTGCTGAGATTTTTTCCTAGGGTTCCTGTGTAATACTTCTTCCTTGTTTGGGATAGGTAATTCAATATTTTGAGGATTTTCTAGTTTTCTCTTAGCCTCGACATCCGAGTTTCTAGTATTAAATATCTACGATCTTCTCTTATGTTCCTCAATCAAGTGCGTGATCCTTCTGGTCATAAAGTATTTTAACTCTTGCTTCTTCTGTTCCAAAACTTCTTCTTCCTCCTTTCATCTGGCTTGATCTCTATCAATCCAAGGTTTTCCTATTAGCATGGTAAACGAGGCTCTGTCTTCAACAAATTTAATAATCTCAAAGTCCTCTTCTGTCGAAGCTCCATTTATAGTCATAGTTATCTGGGCGAGCCTTCCACATAGGTTTACTAGCTTTCCTCTGAATAAACTTATTCCTCCTAGGGAAGGGATCATAGCAGGCCTTCCTATAGCTTCCCAGGTTCTTTCTGGTATAATATTCATCTGTGTTTCTTCATCCAGGACACAGTCAATGTCAAAGTCCCCTATTCTTTCTTCGATGCATTCATTCTCTTTGAAGATCTATGATAAGCTAACATGTCGGTGGTCATTCAGGGTCTCTTTCACTTGTATCAATACCTTCTCTGATTCTTGTTGGGGTTCTGACTTTTCTGGATCTGCCTTAGGGTTTCCTTGATTCAGATTCATTCCTTCAAGCTTAACGATCATTCTAGGGAAATCCAACACTTCATGGTCCATGGATTTGCAATAGAGACAACTAGGTCTTCTGCCAGGGCATTCCTTAACAAGATGTACTGGTTTTCTGCAACTGTAACAGAGGGTTAATCCTCGCTTTCTGCTAAATGATCCCCAGCCTTTTCTGTACTGTGCACTAGGATCATGGTAGAAAACCTGCAACAAATTCTTTCTAGGATCCTGCATCCATTTGTTAGTCCAAACATTCTTTCTATGCATAGGTTTGACACATCTTTCATTATTCTTATCATATCTATTCATATCAAACCTTCTTTTGTCTATTAATACCCTAGCTTTCAAACTAGGACAAAACCTATCAGATATACCTAGATCCATACTATAGAAACAAAAAATTCCACCTTTCTTACTTTTACAGAGCACAAATCTTTCAAATCTAAGAAATTTTAACTATTCTTACCTTTAACAGAGAATAAAGCTTACAGATCTTACCTCTTTCAATCAGAACTTCTCACTTTTACCTTTCTTGGAGCACAAAGCTTTCAGATCCTACTTCTTTTCTATAGATTTGACCTTCTTTCTTCCAAATCTGGCCTTATCTCTTCAGATCAGGCTTCTTTCTCTCAGATATAACCTTGTTTATTTAGTACAAAGATTTATAGATCAAGTAGAATACTACGCACTAGGGCACAGATCTATGCACAAAGATTTCACAGTTTAAGGATGAATCTTTGCACAGAGATTCCTCTTTCTTAGTTCCCAGCAATCACAATTTCAGGTCCCGGCAACAGAACCATTTGTTGACACAGGGCCAGACCCGGGGTTCAACACTATGACAACGCACCAACAAAACCCTAACTACCGACCCTTTCGGCAACACCTGCGAATCAGATGAAGTCTCACCTGAGGTATAGGCAAGGGTGGTTGTAGGACTCAAGTGTCTACAACCTTAGCTGGGACACAAATATTTGATTATAACTCTTAATATAGCACTTAGCACTGCTGGTTCTTTATTATGCAATCAATAACCACTTCGCTGGTATAACAGAGCTTCGCAACATTCACTATGAACTAGAATATTCAAGCACTTAGCATCAACATGTTATTCAGATCTAACCGATCAAGCACTTAGCATATACACATGGATCATATCTAACATTCTACACACCATAAGCACTGAGCATAAGCATACATATTAGATCTATCTACTCATCTCAAAGTACTTAACAAATAATCACATCCGAACAAGGCACAAATAAGACAACATCATGTTTACGTGGTTCACCCCCACCCTGGGGCTACGTCCACCAACTCTTCTTTATTATCGTCGGCCAATTGGTTACGAGCACAGAGCCTTAGAAACCCTTACTCTGCACATGATAGAAGATCTGCGTAGCTCTCTAGATCCTTCTTCCTTACCTTACAACACAAAGCCTTCTATATCTTCACACATGGACTTGCACTAAGGCTGCAAGTCTATACATAATGCACAAAACCTTTGATCACACAGATCCCTTCTTGGCACTTAGCCTATATCACATAGATACAATATTCGACTACTACTACTTTCTTTCCTATCTGTCTATTTATACATACAAAAGCGACCTAAGCATGGGTAAACCCACAGGCCAACATCCCTTTCCCATTACATATTCCAAAAACCCAAAAAGTTGTTAAAATATTGTGTAATTGCAAAGAATATTCTTATCCCCTTTTGTGGATAAAGATAAAATATATTTATTATTGATTAGATCAATCCCGTTTTGTGGATTGATCAAGTCGGGCATTGTAATTGACCAAATCCCCTTTTGCAGATTGGTCAAGCCCTAATTGTAATAGGCTAAATAAGAAGTCGGCCC